>JAALXI010000311.1:0-70596 GCA_012977755.1 Fusarium nurragi | reverse complement strand
ATCCATAAGCCGCATGCTAATACCTCCACGAGTTTATCCTTCTAAGAAACATTACAATTGATGATATCCTTCATATGACAGTATCAAGAATACCAATTCCACATCTTAGGAAGAAGAAAAATACAGCTATCCCGGCTCTAGCACCTAGACGCATGTCCGGTAGTTGATCAAACAATCTCCATAGCACAATTGTCTCGTCTTTCCCGTTTTTCTCTCGCAATTACTTCACTTCAATGTAACCCAAGCTGACCCTACTGCCACGAAACGGGTCCGATGCACCTCATTGCGGATCTCCAAAACCCCTTCGGAATACCTTCATTAACGGCGCCTGTCCTGTCCTCTCACGTCACGTCACGTCACGCATCTACCGGACCCTGCTCCCCGGGTGGAGACGTCGAACCCGCGTGGCCCCCTTGTCAGGACGAGGGTATCTCGTGTTCTAGACCCTATCAAGCATTTTTCTCAAGGCACTTGAAATGTGGCTGTAAATTCCAAATATCGATCATCCAAGCAATTTACGTACCTGGATCCTTCTAACCTCGGGTAATGTACTCGCGGATTGGCCCACTGAGTATCTGCTGTGCTCAAGATTCATGTTGGACATCGATTTAAGACATTATTTGCTGTAGATATGTCATGCATATTACTCTCATTCACTTCCAACGCCAATTAGCGGGGACTCTTAACATGTCATATTGCGGCACAGCGACAGCGGCACGGCGCGAGGAACCATCATGTGGCATTCCCTTGATAATAATGATTCGTCATGTCTGTCCGATACCCCCGGTCAGCATGTACTGAACCATTCCCAACATACCCTCATCCGAGACGGATCTTGCAACACTCATTCCTAGCCAACAAATTACAACAGACGCAAAGCATGACCAAGTATCGATGCTATTCCACAATAGAAAGTTGCCAGGTGAAGTGAGGTAAACGTAAACTAAAGTGACCTGATGAAGAAGAACGCCGATGCTATGACGCAACTGACAAGGCTAACAGATGAAAGCTAATCAGGCATGATCGTCAACATACAGTATTAACCGCTCGCATAGCATAACAGCTCTGACAGGTACCTGTCCTCGCCAATGTATGCCTTTTTGTGTTGCTTGTCTTGAAACTGGCTCTCGAGAGCCCACAATTGCCGCCGTTCCATACCCAAATGCAATCCTGTTCCGTTATTCTCGAGTCTCCTTTCCCTGCCGTAAACGTCGTGACGCTTCGTGGTTCGCCGTATTAAGAAGTGTTCATCGAGGATTATTGTCCGAGATTCCATGCTGTGTGTGCTCACTCCCCCACCAGAACAAGAAACATGCATACAAAACAGACTCGCCGCCCTCCATCGCATGACCTATTAATTAATGCAGACAGAAAACAAGTTTTTTACCAAGCACTGCTAGCCTGCCCAACAATCATATGAATAATCCCATCAAGTTTCTCCAGCTCAGAAAACACCTGGAGGCAGCAAATGTTGTTTCCTCATCTCTTAATGTGCCCCGTGTTTTCCTCAACTCGCGATTGCCTACTGGGCTCCCATTCTTCTGGTCGTCTGAAGAAACAAAAGCAGTCATCGAGTCGTATCCAGGGCTATCCGCTTCTAATAATATCGACGTAGTCCAAATAGTCGTGTATCGTGTCAAGATGTTCGTGTTTCATAAGGAGTTTTGTTCGGCTGTGCTAGATTGTGTCTTTTCAATCGCGCTTGCACCAAACCATGTCATCTTCGGGTCGGTCGTCGGGTCATTCTCCCAAATAAATAACTTCGGTTGTGTAATGACCTTGGCTCCAAACACTCTGTTTTGTTGAAGGTCCAACTATGCATGCCATCCATATCCTCATCGTCGGGGTTCCATTTCTCTGGCTGAAAGTTGAGCGTGGTTACAGATATGAACTTGGTCCCAAAAGCGTTCCTTTATGCAATGTAAAATGGACTAGGATATCTCCTTTTTCAACTTGCGTTTGCCTCCAACTCGACCATCCGTATGCTCGTCATCCGGACTCCACTCTTCTGGATGGAAGTTAGGGTTGCAGTAGTGGGCTCGGTTCCAAATACTGTTCTTAAAGGTGTTGGTTGTCACTTGAAATGTCGACTCTGGGAAGTTGTTCTTGCTCTCATCATAGTCCAGTTGAACGGGGCTGAAGCGGATGTGGTAGCTCGAAGCGGTTCGCATAGGGAGGGAGCTCTGGGGTCCCGGGCCAGACGCCGAAACCATCGCAGGGCTTGGCGCGATTGCAGAGCTGCCTGATATTGAAGCAGGCGGCGTTGGGGATTGAGGAGATGCCATGATAGGCTGTGGCTGTGGGGGAGCTATTCGTTGGGTCGAGGAAGGTAAAGATTCGGGGAAGGACGACATCCAAGGGCTTTGTTGCACGGGTGAGAACGATTCTGACACCGAGTTGGCTGGAGGTGGCGCAATCTGGCCAAGTCCCCCCAACGCGGTAGAACTGCTGAAGCCTGGAATGATCGACAATGCATCGAAATTCATGGTCGCATACTGGCCAAGATCCGCTTGGTCGGTTGTAATGTTAGTGTTGTGGGTAAAGCCGTTCACCCGAAACACCTGCATGGTAACGGCTTTGTACAGAATGTCGTAGTGATCGGGTCGAAAGAGCAAGTAGATGAAAGTTCCAAGATTGTTGGCGTCTTGACCATTGGTTTCGCCAGGGAAACGGTGCAGGTTGACCTCAGAGCCTGGACTTCGATCAAGGTAGGCAATCTCAAGGACAAGATCGACAGGCTTAAGGAGGACGTTGCTAAGCGCCTCGATACCGATGTGCTCGATCTCGCGGTTGGGAATGTCGATGCACTGACCGCAGTAACCCTGAACACCGTTGGGGTCTGTAATAAAAGGATCAAATGCGGCAGCGTGGGCCTTGAGGTACGTTCCTGCAAGAAGACGAAGGTAGTAAATAAGGCCATCTGCAACACTGCGGTCATTCCACTTCTCGTGAATTAACGCATGTGCAAACTGAGGGTTGTTGATGTTTTGCGCAACTTCACGCAAGAGATCCAGCATCTCATCTGCCCAGTCTTCATAGTATTGGTAGTTTCCAACAGTACCTAGCAAGTGATTCATGCTCATAAGTCGAGCCACTTCACCCTCAATCTTGGCCTGGTCGCCCGACTCAACAAGCTTCTCGAAGTAGCTGAAACCAATTGCTGTTGGTGAAAATATTAGCGCAAGTTCGACCTGTCACAAGAATCCCGAGACACGGGCAGTAACGGCAGGCAAGGCATTCCGTAATGTCAAGGAATGCAACATGTCCAACATGTTTCAATGCAGCAGAGTCATGGGACAAGAAGCGGGGAGTCGTTGACTTACCTCGCCAACCACAGTTGCCGTCGCCTTGGATAGGGCGGTAGTGAGAGTACGTCTGGGGAAGGGCCTGCATCATGCGATATTAGCATCAGGCGGCAAACCCAACGGCACTTCAAATCAACATACGATTGTCTTTTCGACATAGACGGGATCGGCCTTGGCATACTCGTGGGTAATGACTTCGCTTGAGATTTTGTTTCCGACCTGAAGCCCCTGCAAATTGGAGGTTAGCGACGGAGCAAATGGCCCGCAGGGCGCTGAAAGCTGCGACGAGAGCTTCGCGGACATGCGATTTACCTCAAGAACAGGCTGATAGTCTTCGGCCGCAGCCTGCTGCGCGACCATGTCGTGCTGGCCTTGATCCTCCATCTTGAGTACAGCGAGACCAGGTTGGGTTGGGTATTGTTGTGGCTGTGAAGGCTGTTGACAAGGTAGAATATCCAGCTGCTGATGTGGTAATCTTTGGCGGGTTTGCGGTTGCGCTAGAATTGGCGAGGAGGATGATTCAGAGTTGGATGTTTGTGAAGAGGAATAAGGCGGCGACACAGAAGGCGCGGCTGCGGAAGAAGAAAGTTGTTGTCCGGGAATTTGCTGCTGAACGAGATGCGGCTGCGGCAGCTGTTGCGACTGCGATTGCGATTGCGACCGAGGATGGGAGTGAGAATGCGACTGGGGCAGTCGTTGTTGTGATGGTGCTGGTGCCGGTGAGTTGTAGAAACCAGCACCTCCACCTCCAGCAGACACGGGAAAGGCAAAGTCCAGGTCAGAAGCTAGGCCATAGGACGCGAAGCTGGAGGAGGCGAAAGGTGTGGGTTGAGGCTGGAACATGCCTCGCTGAAAGTGAGGATGGTAGGGAAAGGATGAAGGAAAAGGAGGAGTAGACGAAATGTGGAAGTGAGCAGAATCAAGGCAGTTCAATTGGAGGTGCAGGACGAACAAGAATTGAGGAAAGTGCCTTTCACGCTTGTCACTCACTCAAGTCAGGTCGACAGTGACAGTCGAGAGGATGGATGGGAGGATGGCGTTTTTAGGTGCTAGAGGCTCCAAACCCAGGTAAGCTATTGGCGGACAAGCCACCCGTCGGATACTGATAAATGCTGCTATCTTGCGCTGTCAGTGCCCTGTCACGACCTGTGGATCAGTGGACGGACACCGACGTCCCTCGGGTGCTGGCCGCACTCAATGATCCTCTTGTATGGGGCCCCGGGGGTCACTGCAGGGATTGAGACAGGGGTTGTTGTTGTTGCAGTCGCAGGGTTGGAGAGGAGAGGCTAGGGATTGAGGAACAGCACGGAGACGACGGACAGCGGGTGGCCAGCGGGTGCGATGAGCTAGCGTCAAGCATGGGCTTTGGTGAGCTCTAGCGGGAGCAGTACCCTAGCAGCCTGCCAGGAGACTGGGCTTGAGACGAAAGACGGCGGGGCTTGCGGCACGGTGGGAAAGGACATCCGGAAGGACCATGAAGACGCTGAGACGATGCTGAAGAGACGGGGAAATGCTCGGGTCGGATGTGAATGAAGACAGCCGGCAGGAGGAAAAAGAAAGCAAGACAGCGCTAGAAGAAATTCCCCGGGAGTCTATTTCGTCAATGCAACCTGGCGAATGAATGCACGGCGTATGTATTGACCTCACCCTAAGCTCCGACAGCTCTGAGCTCCAGTCTGGTCTGGATCAGAAGAAGCGGCGCGGCCAGCGGAGATGGCTAATGACGGGATGCAGGCCCAAGTGTGGGTGATACAGAGACGAGGGCGAGGCTAGCGTGTGCTTGTGGGATGGGAACAGGCCAAGACTCACTTGCACGTTGTAAGCACGATGATGAAGACGATCAAGGTGGCACGCTCCGTACAAGAGGGGGTCATTCGAACCGTGGCAGGTATTTGAGTCGTGGAATGAGGTAAGAATGTCTTGTGAGAAAGGTAAGGAGGCGTGGAATAAAGCTGTTGGTCGTTGAGTTGTTATCGTGGATGGGTCAGAAATCATGAGCTGATCAATGAAGCATCCTCTCACCCACTCTACTTGCATCGCCAAGAAGAGCTCGAAATGCTCGGCGTCGATCAAGGTACCGGCGTTCTACTATGTAACCTCGCGGCAAGACAACACGATGCAAGGAGACACGCACACGCCCAGGATGGCGCCGACTGGACTGGGTCCAAGATAGACTCTCGCTATTTTATCTAACAGCTCCACTCGAGATCCCCCAAGGCCCAGGGCCACGAGGCAGGGATCAGTGCAGGATTGCAAGCTGGACGAGCGATGACGATCTCCCGCTGACGATGGCCCTATCACTAGAACCTACATACAACGGCGATTCAAATCTATTTGATCGGCCCAAAGCTGAATGCAACGATGATGACGATGCGTCGTCCTGCGGCACGGGTACGTTTGAGGGGAAAATCCGCTTGACTTCAACCGTTAGCTGTAGCTGTGGTGGTGCTGTGATGATGACGGCTGGACTGTAGCACCTGTGCCGCGGGAGTCTGGCGATAAGATAGCTGGTGGAGGTAGAGAATCAAGATCGATTCGCGGTCGGGTGATGTAGTGCAGGTGAGTCGAACCGGACGGTGATGGGCTTTTGGTGTTGGTGAGTTGACGGCATGGATCGCAGCGCAGCCAATGCGAGAACAGGAAATCCCAATATCATAAGACTATCATAAGACACGAAAGGTAGCTGATATTGGAGGCCAACCTCAAGAGCTGTAGGTTCATACGGCCAGGTACGGTGACTTGGGCCATAGAGAGACGGCCCGGACATCAAAGTACTAAAAGTGCACCCAAGCCAGATCGAATGGTTTCTGTGCCACACCTGCTCATCTTCTATTAATAGACGTAAAAGAGAAGTGAAAATAGTTTAAATTTTCGATCTTCATTCCACGCCTGCGAGCATCACAACCCATTTCTTCCTTTTTACCTCATAATGGACCCAGTCCCATCGTGTGGGGGATCAGAAAAGGCCGATGGGACCAATACAAAACGAACTAACAAAAGCCAAGACCAACCCGCCTCTCCCCGGGGACCACATCGTGGAGAAATGGCAACATCATATTTACTAGTCCCCATCGAAAATCAGAAGGAAAATATGACACGACACAAGACCCCCTCATTGGAGATCGTAATCTTTTTCTTTTTGCGCTGTCCGCCTGCTTGAGCTGTCAAACATGCGTTATACGTACAGACAACTGAGATATATTCTTCTACGCCAACGAAGCGGCATAATCAATCCGTGCTGCGTTAGATGAAACCTCGAGACGAGCGGAAGACGGGCCGCCGCGGGAGCTTATGGGTAATCTTCCGTCAGGCGGCGGCTGCAAAGCAAAAAGAGGAAAAACTCAATCTGAGGCACCCTTCTTCCGACGCTTCTGCATGTAACTTGCAACAAAGTTTTTATTTCTCTCAGGTCAAGTGGCAATGGTTTGCTATGAAAAGGGTGCCTGGACCCCTGCTTCGATTTGACCGAGGGGCTTAGCAGGTTAGGTTGACTGCCAACTGGAAGCCATGGTCCCTGGGTCTGTTGTATGCGGGCACCGTGGACAGTTGGTGTTTTGTCTCGTGATGCACACATGTCTACGGTTGCTTTTCCAAGAACTTATGCCAGGTCCCTTTGAAACCTTCGGCAAGTCACTGAAATGGCCAGGTCCAGGTTCCAAGAGCTTCTCATCCGTTAAGCGGTGATGGTGGTGCGCACGTCCCTCGAATCTGCAAGCTCCTCCAACGCCAAACGTTGTTACACCAGGGGACATTCCAGCCATGGCACGAGGTGGTTGGTCTGAGCAGCGCCATGGTTTATTTTATACTGCCGTGTAACCAGCCAGATGATCGGTCATTGGAGGGATGCTCGATCCGACGCAACATGGATGTCGTCGGCCGAGGATGTGATGATATTCCTGCTCTTTCAAACACGACGGTTTCGATGGGAATGGAAGATTACTCTGCAGCATGTGCCTTAATTACTGTGCCGTGTTTGCTATGGGCTCTGGGCCTGGGCCTGGGCTAGGGGTTCCCTGCTCGGATCTTTCGTTGGTGGCAGGCTCATGGTTACATTCGATGATACAGACCTTCTCGATGTGAACGACCCGTCAAGCAATGACACATCGGCAATTGATTGAGGACAGCTGAAAGGGCTTAATGGGCAACGACTCGCCATCATATGATAGCACAACACTCGAGCAGTGGAGTACGGATACACTCCCGACATAAACGAAAAGCAACTAACAACACAAGTAAAATGCCATGCCAAAAGCGCCACGCCATCACATACACTTTGCTTTCTTAGCTCAGCTCATTTCCTGCGATCAAGGAAGCCACGATCTGGCCCCTCCAGTCTCATACTCTAATTCCAAACCTTCCATGCAAGTTCGCATCGTGAATCACACAAGTCACAAAAGACAATGAGAGCGAAGAAAAGCAAATACAGAATCCTTCCCGGGTATGTCTCAAACAACAGGTTCCGGGTCCACGGGATCTCAAACCGTTGCTCACTTAGCGCTATCCCACGGGTTGGAAGCCAAGATGAGTGCACATATTTCTTGACGATATGGTAATTCATGGCATGTTGTTAACATACACACTGTATCCGTGATTGGCCCTGTTGACACGCGCCGCTGAGGCACGCCCTCTGGGACACATGGAGCGGACTGAAGCAGCGGGTAACATGTCATTTTATGATACCGATGGTGTTGCTCAGCGAAATAGTTGCTTAGAAACGGTATCAGGTTTCCAGAATAGGTACTGAGTAACTGTCAATACCAGACACGGACGTCGGACCCGGCCCGTTGTGTTCTCAAGCGGATGATCTTGCGAGGTGCATATTTGCAACGGAGCAGACAACTACAGCCGATGCAAGGAGAAAAGGCAGAGGATGGCTTGTGCTTTACAGAACATCCAAGCTAAAACCATGCGCGTTTGTATACAGCGACTCAAGAGAAGCACATTAGTTACATGTTTGCTGGTTGAGTCCGCCGCATCTGTCTCTTGTGCTTCCCCAGCCTCTCACTTCCTGTGCGAGTTTGCCCGTGACGTCCTTGGATGATCTCGTATTCCAAATGCGAGTCATCACTGTCTCTGTTTTGATGTTTTGGCAGTAGCTCTCTGCATCGTACAGCAGCCTGCATCTAAAATGATCACAGCCACTGCAACTCCCAATCTAGATACATCCCTCTTTGAATCCGGAAGGTATACAATCAAAGGCTTCATTGCTGTGTTGGTGCAGTCTCCCGCGACGATCCAGCATTAGGACATATTTGCTTGTTTCACTCACAGATCTAGCTCGCCCCTCTCTCGCGTCCTCTCATCCGCGCCGGTCATGCCTCTGTCTTGCTTATACAACACGGACGGGCCGTGAATCATCAAACTTCTACGTAGACCTTGGCTGTAAAGCAAACACGCTGTTGTGGGCCAATATGTCAGCCGCATCTGCGACCTGGAGCTCACTTATGTACGCTGCTTTACCCCTCGCAGACCAAGTCCCGTCTTGTGTAACTGCACGACGTTGCATTGCCCGGCTTGTACTGGCCAGCGATGTTGGTCTCGCTGCATAATGGGCTGGGCATGGATGGATCAGCGTTACAATACCAGACTGGTGCTGAGACTGAGTCGCGGACATGTGGCGATAAGGGCCATCGCAAAAGCCCACCGACGACCCGCACGATTGCCAAACGCCCATGCAGTAGACTCTGTGAATTCTTGAATATATTGATAACATTACTCGTCACTCTATAAACCTCGCTCTGCTACACGAGAAATGGGATCAAGTCCGAATACGGCGTCACTTCGGCCCTGTTCCCTTGGCACAATGTCTTCTGCTCCCACCATATTCCTCGCAAATAACTGGCCTCGTCGTCGATGCTGCTACCCGGTGGCGACCAAGAATCAGCGCATCGAACCGTTGCCAATGCTTCGAACTATGTGAGATCCCGTCGACGTATCCCTAACACGGATTCGCCCGCAGGATACTGTGACAGGATCTGCTTCTCGATTCAGCAAGGCTGGGTTAAAACTGGAAACCCGACGAACAGGAAGAGAGAATATCAGTGTTGTTTTCCTGGTTTGCAAATATCACCGGGCCGTGTCGACACGATGCTGGGAATCCGTTGCTTGTCTAGCAATATCTCTTAATCAAGCCCATGTAGATGCGGCACCCTTGCCCTTCTTACCACGATGCTGGCCTCCAGGTCTGTTGCCTGGTTTGCCAGTGGGAATGCCTGACATGTCTATCCCTTGCTCATCTGTTGCCGAGTGCTCTACATTGCGGAAACCATCGCCATCTCTGAAGATAGCACCGAACAGTTCAGAGATCGACGTGGCGAGTCCCTGAAGGGCTGCAATGCGCTCCGCATCTGCATCAGAGATAATTTCCAAAAGGCCTTCTTGCTGGTTCACTCGGCCATTGATCTTGCCATCTATGATGAGGAAGCCTAGAATATCCTGGACCTCGGGTTCAGAAATCTTGAGTTGCTTGGCGATCCAAGATAACTTCATGCGGGTGTAGGGTGCGATAAGCTTGATCACGCCCTTGGTTCGCATATTCCGCGTGACTTCATCAATATTTTCAGCGATAAACGGGTCGTCTAGGATGTCCTGGTTACGTTGCAGGACCTTTTCGTACATATGAACATCATCCCGTTGGTAAGCGTCCACTAGCTCTGTCATGGCAGAAATTCGTGGATCAGTCTTGTAGGGCTTGGTCTCCTGGGAGTCGAAGGGATTGATATCAGATTTCATCAACATGGTTGTCAACAGAAGGTACTTGAGAACCTGGATTCGCTGTAAAGATCCCGCTTCGTCATAGTTTCGGAATGATTCGAAAAAGTCGCTCTGAGCCTCCTTCCAATTCTCTTCACTCATGTGCATCTTTCCACCGCACTCGCGGATGATACCCATGATTCGCGGATGAGGGACGGCAGACTTGACCTTCAGAGCGCGTTGATACAGTGCCTTCAACTGCTTGTTGTTCTTGGTCTCAGCAAACATTTGGATCTCGAGAGCATAAATCTCGAGCGAGTAAGTGCCCTTGCTAGGGTCGTCGGTTCCATCATCGCGCTGGCAAGTCCTGTGTAGTTCCCTAAGTTTCTTAGACACGGCAGCATACTCCTTTCGATCCAGGAGCAGTTTGGCTAGCTTGATGTTGGTCTTGAGCCACAGTCGCTCGTTATTAGTGCTCTGGAAGCTCTGAAGTGTGAGGGAGTAGAATTGCTCCATGCATCTCACAGCCTCAGGTCCGTCAGCGCCTTTCTCAATGTAATCAAGCATATTGTTGATAGATTTCTCGGAGTAGTTGCGCGTAACGGCCGACTTGACGTATGTGAGGAGCTCGGCGTAGTGTTCAGCGGCCTATTGGTATCAGTATAGGCAATATTCGGAATAGCAAAAAGTCTACCTTGTCATATTGACCCAATTTGAACTCGAGCTTTATGGCTTGTTTCACACCTTTGAAGCCCCATTCTCCCTTCTCTTCTTCGAGTGGTGGGATGCCTAGAAATTCGGTGATCGCATCTTCGGGGTCTGATAACTTGAGCTGCTTGGCGTTGTAGTACTTGTTCTCGATATCGACATCGCCGGTCTCTTCGTCGTCATCTTCTTCATACTCGAAGTCATACCTAATCGCAATCAGTGGTGTACGGTGCTTGCACAGCTGGGCTTTCATACTGCTCCTCGTCCGACTCCTGCATAAAATCCTCGTCGTCTGACATGTTGAAAGAAATTCAATATAGCGGTTAATATGTGAGCGCTCGTAATTCGATGTCGGAAAAGTAGTGACTCGGTTGACAGCCTGTTGTATGGCGGGATAAAGCAAGTTGAAAGGTGATGGATGATGAAATGAATGTCGGAGGCTCCAGAAGCTGAGGTGGAGCAGGCAACCAACACCAACCGCGGGGTGGAGCTTATCGATAAGCCGAAGATCGAACGGTATCGACACCTCGTGGAGATCATCGTATTTCAGTATCTGACTGGTAGTGAGATTTTAATAATAATGTTATATAATGTCTTGCTTAAATAATAATAGAAAATATGCGTCAAATGCCCAATGACTCAAGTGGCTTGTCCTCAATGTTGTGCTGTTACATCTGACCTCAACCCTCGTGGGCTTGAGCAACACCATGAGGAATCCTCACAGTGAGCAGCATGATAGCTGTTACCGCGGCAAAGCCACTATTCACCAAGAAAGGCAATCCCATCCACGAGCCACCTAGTTCAATACCACGAGCCAAGAGCCAGCTCATGGCAGGCGCAGCAAGGCCCATCGTCACCTCAATGAGCGAAACGGTGGTATTCAACGTTGCAATAGTATGCGGCTCAACTAAAGCGTTGATCAAGGCTCTGCTGAGCGCGATGAAAGAGTTACCGATACTGACAGTAATGAGAGAGATGACGAAGAGCCATGGGGTTCCAGCAAGGCCCATCAATAAACATCCAAATGCCATGACTATTATCGCAATACGCGAGAGGAGCAGATCTCGCGCAATGGGGTGTGATTTGTAGCGGCGAGATTTATTGAGAAAATCGGATGCGACGGGCAAGATTATGAGGTAGCATACCACTGTAGCGATGATGCCAATGGTTGAGACGTATGTAGCCTGTCACCAGGTTAGGAGATTGAACACACACAAAAACTCTAGGTGACTTACCTTTGACCATGACCAGTCAAAGCGCTTGGTCATGTACTGCAGAAGTATTCCTGTAAGAACAATCCTTGTGGGGAAGAAGAAGGCAGTTGCGAACATAAGGATCATAATGCTTTTGGATGCAAAGATAAAACGCCAGACGTGCTGCATGTCATTCTTAATGCTGAACCAAGCTTGCTTCAAGACGTGATGTTTGGTTAGGGAAACGCCATCAATTTGCTCATTCCCATGCTCTTCATTGTGTCCCACGTCGCCTTTGCGCCGGAGATGCATTGTCTCTGGTATAAGAAGAATACACAGCGTTCCAAGTACCATAAAGCCAAAGCCAACCCACATGGATAGCCAGGGGTCGTATTGGAGCAGCCATGCAGAAATTGGGTTGAACACGACGTTGAAGACCAGGACTAGGGCCACAAGGCGAAAGAACATGTCTGTTCGTTCGTCAACAGGGACAATGTCGGCAACGATGGTGTAGACCATTGCAACAGCCATCTGGCCTCCTCCGCCGATGAGGAAGAAGACGCTGTCACCGAGTATAGCCCAGATGGAGAAGATGTCTGGGAATAGCACTAGAGATTGTGAGCACAGGGTTTAACAAATGGATGGTTGGAGAACTTACAAACCATCAAGAGCCAACCCGTCGATAGACAGCATCCAAACATTGCCAGAAACAACACAAGCCGTCTTCCATACTTATCAGCCACAATACCGTATGGGAACTGCGTCAACATTGCTAGGACATGTAAGCGGAGTTCTCCTAGCGGTACCCGATTCACGTACGGACTCCCATCTCGAATGCCTGGGACCAGCCTTGGACCATAGCCAGAGTCTTCTGAACAGGACTGTCCTTGCAGCGATGGTCCTCTAACCAATACGCTCGGATATCATGGTCCGGGTAATGTTGCCGACAGATGATATCCTCGATGATCTTCTTGGTTGGAGGATCCATGATGAACTGGCTCACTTCAACCATGAGCAGTGCTAGCATGCACATACCCAGGGCACGTCTTCGGAAGGCCCTCGAGGGCTCATTGGCATTGGATGGATCGTTTCGCAGAAGGGGCGACTCTTCCGTTGGAATTCCGTCCCTTTGAGCCCCGTCACGGCTTTCCATATTGGTATTCACTGGAACATGGGCGTTGCCTACTGGCTTTGGTTGCGTCTCCATAGGCATGGCTCAAGACGCGTTAGAGAATGGACGTCGTGTTGCGACAACTGGAGATTGCGAGTTTAGAGTACTATCGAAACATATCAAGGAGTGATGAATTTCATCCAGAAAGATAGAGAGGATACGAGATCGTGCATCGTATCGAAACAAGCGTCGTCCTTGTTGTTCCTGGAACTTTTGCGACGAATCCTTGCAACCGGGTTGGTCCAAAGCACAGTGACGTCCTTGCTTACCGGGACAGATTACTCCGCCTTATCGCGGAAGGTAGCGGTCAGGGGCCAATCAGGTGTTATCTCGTAAAGGAACAATCCAGATCTTGTCTTCTTCAAGACAGATACACGTAAACACCGCGCACTTCATCACGACATGCTGACGACTTTGGCACATTTCATAGACAAACTGAAACTTAAGATTACTAGTGGCTAGATGATGGCGACGACTAGCTTCAAAACCGTTTACCCCATCATCCCACGTCTTTCCCGTACCTAACCACTCTAGCCTTAACGGCGAGCCCAGGAAATCGGCCGACGGTGATCAATTAAGCTTTCGGGTCATTGAATCAGCGATCCCTCCGTGTCTCGGTCTGGAGCGGAGACTTGACAGTCTGTCTCGGCCGGTCTGTCCACTTAGGTCAGCCTGGTAGGGCTGTGTCCACACCATGTTGATGCAACCAGGTGCCCAACTCATACAAAGCAATGACGTGTGAGTGAGCCAAGATGCCGAGACGACTGTAACGACTATAACGACTCATTTTACTTAAAGTAGAGGGACCAGAAACGTCAGGACTGTCCTGAGCGACCCAACGGATAGTCTTATCTTGGTAAGATTGTTGGACTAGCCAGTAGTATATCACTTCGATATGTAGTGTACAGAGGATTTAGGCACACAATTGTTGCCTAGAAGTCCTGTTACTGACAATTCCTATGCGAAAGTGAAAGAGGCTATTGCGAGTTTGGTGGAGGAGTACAACACAATGAAACGGAAGGACAGACTGCGTCCCTAGTAGCGTGACCTAAATTATACCCAGGGTACGCGCCAGAGAATATTCACCGTCAGCCTCATCATTCCCTCCATCTCAACCACAAATTCATTCTCAACAACGTGCTTTTGGCTATCGGCCGAGCTGCGTCATTGGTCACTATGGATTTGGACGTCCAGACACAGTGCCTGGACCTCATTCGCGGGATTAAGAGCGCCAGCGAGAGGCAAAATCAGCTTCTTGAGAAATTGGTGGCTCTCATGGCCGCTTCGACAGTCTTCGGACAGCCCGATCGCGAAGATAATAAGTTCGACCGAAATAGCAACACACCTAACGCTTCGGCAAACGATGTCAAAGTCCAGATCGATGAAGCGATACTCTCATATGAAGGCTCAGCTGACAACCTTGGAACAGCAGCACAGCAGGACGGTAACCTGATGAATATTATACGTCATGCGCCTGATTCCTATAAGAAAAGACTTCAGCTATTTTCCATCGGAAATAGTGACCCACGACTACGCTCTCAGTCACATCTCATGCAATACTATAACATCGATGCAGCTGTGAGTGCCACGCCAATGTGGAAGTACTGTAAGTGGAGAGCAGTTCGTTCCATCGCTTCTGCTGATGAGAAAGTTGAATAGGGTATCCTAGTGACTGGAGGACGAAATCTGTTGAGAGCCATATGATTAGTCCCGTCCCAGGCTTCTTGCCATGGTGGCATCTTGTGCGCGGACAAGACAAAAACTGGTATCATATCGATGATATGGAATACGAGTACCCGATACGGCACATTGATGATTCGTCAACAATGAATTTGGAATGCCTAGAGATGCCATATTCTTATCTTACCGGAATGGAGCAGCTGAATCATGCAACTCAAGGAATCGGTTACCTCAGCGTTGATAACTTGACCGAGACAGGACTGACAAAACGACAGAGGGAAAATATACGACAGTCCCTTGGTGATATCTTCGCGGTACCTCAAGATGGACGCCTTCCACTAGCCTTTCACACAAGCGAGCTCCGCCAGTTGAAACAGTATTACTCTGTGGGCGACGACAGCGGTCACATGTTGCACGATTACCTCGTCTCTGCACATCAGTTACTAGATAAGCTCTCTCGCTTTACTATTATTGATATCACAGCGTCAGGCGGTACTGCGAACGCGGTATATAACGGCCTCGTCTCTTTTCGCTCTTCTCAAATAGACCAGCCATCGTCTCCTCATGCGGAAATCCCAGCATACTGGGCTATGGTTCATCCAGCTCTCCAGAGAGAAAGCGACGGTTTCGTGGCTTACCCATCAGTGATAAAGGATCACGCTTCTGAAGCTTTCGGCCATGTGGGCCAGTGGTGCCGCGTTATGCAGCTTTCAGGCTTGGCTGAAATTGCAGCTGGCCTCGTAGAAGACCAGTCCCCGAGTCTCGAAGCGAAGTCAGTTTGGCGACTTCTTTTCAATGATCATAAATTGAATTCAGATATGAGGCTCGCTTTTCAGAATATGATGAAACAGCATCTGTTCTGCCAATCAGCCACCAAGGTACTGCGCAGTTCAGTAAGGGCACCCTACAGGGAATTCCATATGTCTTGGTATCAGCTATGTGCGAAACCAGACGATGCGACGATCGCGGAATCCACCTGGCAGTTTGGCCGCCTCTACGGGTCTGAAAGGCACTTCGTCAGGCAGCAAGCGTTCACAATAGGCTGCTCTTACAAAGACACGGTACTTAGTCGTGGTCATCCTAGGAGCGAACGTTTTTGGACCGTACTGATCATGAAACCCCCATGGGGCAAAGCTGACCCAGTTTATGCTCCCAAAGCCTCACTTCGTAATTCTTCACCCCGAGGGGATGTGCAGTATCGCTCAGAGGATGTCATACTTGATGCGATACGAACAAACGTGCAAAGGGCTGCAGAGGACTGGAGTAGCGTGCAAGTCGCTCTCAGTCCAATCGTTGATCACGATCCTCTTTTCCTAGATCCAAATCAGCACGATAACCTCTTATTCGATGACGATACATTTTCAAGATCACGCCGGTACTTCTGGGTGGTTAGCTGCCTTGAGTCATTTCAGGCTGTTCTCGACGATTCTATAGAAGAGTGGGAGACGTTCCGTGCTGACTGGCCAGATATGATGATGGGGAACGATGCGGCTGAGGAGTCTGGCACGACAGAGACACCACAAGAGCTGACGAGAAGAGTGCTGGATGAGATAGAAACTCAGGTCGATCGACTCAGGGACATATCCGCTCGTTTCGAGTCTAGCCGTGTCAAGACAAAGGTTCTCCGAGAAGGCGTAAGTAATTCCTCAATGGATTATGTCCCTCTAATACTAACTTCTGGTTCGCAGCTATTCAGCGCTAGCGGCGTCATCGAGAGTCGAGTATCGACACGTCTTGGACAGAACGTCAAACTCCTCACCTACGTTAGCATCTTCTATCTCCCACTAAGCTTCTGCGTTGCTCTATGGAGTATAAATGCAGACTACTCCCGACTGGCCCTCGTACTGACTGCTGTCCTCGTGGCTGCTGCAACTTTCACCATCGTGGCCAACCTAAGGAACATGGCTGCGGTATGTTCTGCCGCTTATCGCGGCGTCAAGAGACGTATCGTTCGGCGCATGCATGCCAGCGAAAACGATGGATGGATCAAAAGAGCAACGGCTTTTGAGGGATATCGGCCAGAGCGCCTGGAGATCGAACCGTCAGAGTGGTACCTTCTATACTTCGTGATCTATTTAATGGTATCTCGTGTAGGCTCGTGGTTTAGGCGTTAGGGCCCAGAGCTCAGCAATTTGCTCCGTTGATCTACAAGTCAAAGCAGGCTAGTCTGTCAGTCTGTGCCAGGCCAGTGATCCATTGCATGTAACACAGCCCGAAGGAGCCGTCCCCATGCATCGACTGTTGTATCTGGCTCAATGCGGTAGTTTGACCCAGTCCTAGCACTCAATCTTGGATGAAAGTGCCTTGGATTACAGGGGTCGCGGCCAACGTACGCTGCGCGCTTGTTTCAATCTTCAAAACTTCTTCCACAATGGATTCTTCACTTCACGCGATCAATATATGAAACCTGGTAATCTCTCCCCGGTTAAACACAGGCCGAGACTCAACAACAAGATATCGCCCAACTCTCTCAGAAACCCTTGCGAAGAATCAAAAGTCACTGGGAGTTGCTTCGGTCTGCATGTTGAGTTAAGCCTTGGCTTTCAGGAATATTCGCCTTATGTGCATGGTTGTCACCGCTGCCAAGCCTTAAATGTAAGCTTGTGGATCTTCCCACTCCTGAGTCTAATTTCTCAAGACGAATCTGACGAGGTATCCAATCCTCAAGCCCAACGAAGTCCGATCGCACCTACCAAATCCAGTCCTAGACTCCTCGTGCGACTTCGCCATCCTATTCCTTCTTATAGGGCCTTGGAACTCGGGCGGCCGCCGCACTTGACGATAGTGCTGACCATGTTAGATCCGATAATCCTCCTGGCAATGCACAAGTTGCAGGATACAGCTGGGGAAAACATTTATAAGACTGACGATCCCGTCTGAATATCATCTTCATCATCCAGACATCCAAACACCATCGTTTATCATGTCTTCCACCAAGTCCATTCTCGCATCCCTTCTCGCCATTGCTCCTTTGGCTCTCGCCCAGGACCCAGCATGTGATTGCTACGTGACCAAGGGTGACAACCCCCAGTACTACAGAGATCACTCCTTCTTTGACTTCCGCTCCCTTTCTCAATACGCGGGTGTCCCTCCTCTGATCGACAACATCCAGGGCAACGTCGAGGCTGGCTTCACCTCAGACTACTTCAGCTGGGACTCTGAGTTTACCCAGACATGGGGTCCTCAGAAGTGGAACAACGGAAACGAGGAGTTTCCTATGCAGAACACGTACAACAACTTGTACATTGAGGCGAACAGCGATGGTTCTCCCGGAAGCGACACTTGGTTGACCATGCGAACTGCTCGTCACGATGGCTTCCAGACCGCCTCCGAGTTCGAGTCCCTGGACAAGTACCAATACGTCTCGCTGCGCATGTACGCTCGTACTCAGGGTTCCCCCGGTGCTTGTACCGCCATGTTCACCTACCGCGATGGCGGTTCTCTCGCCCTTGTCCAAGAGGCCGACATCGAAGTCCTCACCAAGGACGACCCTACTCTTATTCACTACACCAATCAGCCCTCATACACCGACGAGGGCGGTGAGGTTGAAGGCGCTCACTTGGCTGCTACACTCCCCGACGGCCTCAAGTGGTCCGACTGGGCCAAGCACACCATCGACTGGCACCCCGATGCCACCGTCTGGAAGGTCAATGACAAGGAGACCTGGCGCAACTCCTTCCAGGTCCCTCGTGACCCCTCCCAGCTGAGCTTCAACGCCTGGAGCAACGGCGAGGACTGGACTGGCACTCTCCCTGAGGGTGGTGCTGCGTACCAGCAGATCCAGTGGATTGAGCTCCTGTCGGGTCCAACTGATGCAGGTTCTTGCTCGAGTGTCTGCAGTGTTGACGAGGGCGAGGCTGGTAAGGCTGTGCCGGTCTAGAGGACTGCATGCCTATCGGTTATGCTGGAGGTCATCGTTTCATGTATATACTTAATTGTTACAATGAGAGCCTGTATTGTATCTTGTAATCTAATCGAGCCTTTTGTGAAAGAATCGTCTCTGAGCGGGTGTAACAATCGAGCCCAAATCTTCACTCGTGAACTGTTCAAAGTATATCAGTCCGCATCTAATCCCAATCTTCACAACTTGAATCTCTGAGCCAGCAAAATCCCCTCCGCCAAAGTCCCAACCCTCGCATCGATCGCACAGCCCTCCGCCTCAAGCCTCTTACACTCCTCCCACAAATCCCCCAGCTTAACCGTAAACACCTCGATGAACTCACTCTCCTCCAACTGCGGCTTCAGATCCTGATTCTCGGGCAGTTCCATGTCAATACTAACATGCACCATCCTCAGGTTCGTATCACAAAACCCAGGGTCGTTAAACATCATCGGCGACGTCTCACTCGCCTTACCAACGTACCCCGTCTCCTCGCGCAGTTCCCGCACAGCGCAGTCCTCGGCTGTTTCGCCCACGTCTATCAGACCGGCGGGGACTTCAATGGTGACTTTGTCGATAGGCGGCCGGTATTGCTTCTGGAGAATGAGTTCTGGACCAGAGGGCTTTTCGAGAATAGCTACAATGCCGACGCCGTCGATGTCTGCGTCCTTAGGACGGGTGCGGCGTTCGGCGGATTCCCAGGATCGCAAGGAGCCGTTGGGATCTTTGTATGTGATCCTGGGGATGTTAGTGAGGCGGGCGTGTGAGTGGACGGGGTGGACGTACTTGGAGAGCTTGATCCAGCGGGCCTCCTCCTCAGACTGAGCTGGTTAGTAAGTATGCATTTAGTGAGAAAAGTGGACTTACTAGGGGACCTTTTGACGTGACTTTGGCATTAAAGACAGACATTTTGCTGGCTTTGAATTTGAGTTTTTGTTTGTTCTGTTGGTGTTTCCAGAAGTCATGATACGTCGTCGATCGATGTCCATGCCGAAGTCGGTGAAGTAAACTACGTCACACCAGCTACCCTGAAGTTAACGACTGACTTTCACGCCATTGTTGCCTCACAAGTTACACAATTATGGCCCTAAAAAGAATCCAGGTGTCATTCTCTTCTAATGTGTTATTTTGCTCATCCCCTGTTTTTTGACCTTGTAATTCTTAGAATGAAGTGAACCCGGGTAGACGAACATATGGTCTTATGATCACCCATCAACACAAGCCAGATCAATAACTCTTCTTTCCGAAAAACTTGACAGTGCCAGGGGTGCAAACGTCTCTACTCATCACAGAGTCTAAGGTAGCTTCTTTTCATCCTTCAGTCCTCGCCAAAGAGCCAACGCGGCCAAACACTTCGCATCTCTTGCCCCCTCCCTCCAAGCATCCTTCATCGGCACAACCTTCAGTGTAATCTTCTCCCCGTGCGACCTCAACCCCGTGAGCCTCCCACTCCACTCCTTAATCTGATCTCGAGGTAGACGCCTCTCGTGGCTAAAGATGGTGATATGCTCGTCGCAACCACCCGCGCTGGGAAACATGGCTTGTGCAATACCCTCCTCCCCACTATCCTCCGGAGCAGCAAGCTCGCTTAGATTCGTGAGCTCATCCTCATGGATCGTCACGCCGAGCTCTTCTTGGATCTCCTGCGCCGCAGCT
This sequence comes from Fusarium nurragi, assembly GCA_012977755.1. Lineage (NCBI taxonomy): Eukaryota > Fungi > Ascomycota > Sordariomycetes > Hypocreales > Nectriaceae > Fusarium > Fusarium nurragi. Next base: position 50,310 of record JAALXI010000311.1, on the reverse strand, counting down.
CCTTTGAAACTTCCGGCGTCGTCGACCATTCCTGCTGGAAGTTCTACGAAGCTGAGACTCCCCGCCGGGACTCGAGGTTGCACCGTGAGAACGACGTAGCGCTCGTCTGACTCGGGAGACACGTCGCTGGGGATGAGCATGAAGAGCATAGCTACGCTGGGGCCGCGGAGGAGTGCTGCTGCGGGCAATGTCTCGCCTGCGTCGTTGGAGACCGTGGCTGTGAGTTTGACGAAGCCGAGACGGTTGCCCCCGAAACGATCAAAGGATTGAATGGTGACTGAGCGAAGGGCGTATGGATCCTTGTGGAAGGGATGAGACTCATCGGATTGAAGGCGTAGTGAGTTTGTCAAAGTATCGACCCAATTCTAAGAGTATTAGCAGTGCTCTGGAGTGCTCATGAAATAAACAGCGTACATTGAAAGGCTTGAAAGAAGTGAGTTGTTCCTGTGAGAGTCCATCAGGCAAACTGAGAGGGATGTTGTGGCTCTTGAGTGTGGTAGACATGGTGCGTATGTATTGTAGAGGAAGAGCTGGCTTTTGGTGAATAAGACAAGTCGCTGTGAGCAAGAGCCTGGGATTCTTGCAGACGTCGGCGATGAATCGCATTTCTTGAGTTTATGGGTTGGACATCAAGTCAGAATTCAAAGTTCATTAGATACTAGGTTGAGGTGGGTGTTTGTAAGGGAGGGGCATGACGTAAAGGCCTTGTATAGTACTTGACCCCACGATAAACGAGAAGAGGCTGAGACACCACGAATTGGGATTGGGAGCACATCTATGAAGGCGATAATGTTCATCTTGTTTGTTTGTTTGTTTGTTTGTTTGTTTATTAATAGGATTCATTGGAGAGAAACTCATAAGATCTTAAAGGCAGCACCGCTCATGGCGTTTGATCCATCAAAACTAATTATAACTCATGCCCGTCCGTAAACAAAACTTCGTTACCTACCATCGTCAAAAGCAAACCCATTAAACAGCCCAGTATACATCAACCTTGACCTTCTCAATATGATTAACCCAACCTCCAAACCTCGCCTTAGCCCACACAGTAACCACATCTCCTATCTTCAAGTCCCTCACAAACCACCCGTCGCCCGTCTCCTCACCCCTGCCCTCCTCAGTCTTCATCTTGACCGCCGCTTCAGAATCAGGCTTGATGTTGTCGGTGTGCGACCACGTGATGACATGGTCCTGCCACGCACGATGGGCGGTTTTGTTACGTACGATGGTCCATTTCTCTTGGTGTGCGAGTGGGTGTGAGTAGCTAAACTTGTCGCCGGCTTCGGGGACGATGGATGGGTAGAGAGGGCGGAGGGCGCACACAGGGAGAGGTGAGGCTGTGGAGGAGGCTGATTTGTGTCGTACGTCGTATGTGCAGAAGGGGTCGCATATCTGCTCTGCGTCGAGCCTCTCAAGTCCAGCTTCAAACCACGTCCACGACCCATCGTACGTATGTCGGTTCCCCCGCTCACCTCCCCACCCTTGATCTCTACTTCGTATCGTAAAGACCACCTTTCGAACAGGGCGAATGAGTTTTGGTGTAGGATAATCAGCCAGTTTGACAAAGTAGGAAGGATCATGCTCCTTTTGCAGCGGTTTCGGCTTGGCCTCGGTCATATCATATGCCAACACCTCTGCAAGTGCCTTCTTGCCTTGAATCCCCGTCAGACCCACCGGGAACGAGCGAAGCTATACGTGTTAGTCCCGTACCCCATATCTACCTTTACCAGGTCAACTTACAAGAAACTTATTCTCGACGGGACTTTGGCCGTTGATTTTTAGGGGATCCGAGTGCTGAGCGATATAATCGATCTCATTGCTTGAGTGTGCCCAGTACTCGGCAAAGTCAAAAATAACATCCACCACATCTGGGGGGAGCTTCTTGCCCTTCGTGAGCAGGATGCGAGTAATGATGATATCAACAGGTGTCAAGTCTTCGACTGAAGAGGCGTTTGTCTTTTCATCTTCCTCGTCTTGGTTCCCTAGTGAAAGCATACTTCGCAAGCCGAGAATCACGTTCTGGGGGATACTTTGGGCCATTATGATGTAGGCGAGTATAAAGCCGACGATGTAGACCAGCATGTAAATTTCGAGTTGATGTACCAGAGAAGAGATGAATTGTGCAGGTAGGTAGGATATAAGCTTGAAGGCGAATTAATATCCTCGAAAAAGGTGACGCGTTTAAGCTTGATTCACAGAGGCAGCAGCTTCACACCCTTTCACAGTGATTCCCTTGACGTCAGAAGCCGCACACTCACACGTGCTAATCTTATCATGCATATCCTATCTTATCGCACGTGCAATGGCATCATTTCAACGGCGTTTATTCCCGTCCTCCGTCCCGCCGCATCGGAGGGGTTGCATCAACGGCCCGTCCTATGGTTAATAAACCGCGATTACAAACACTCTTAATGAAGCTCCCCAGGATACTAATTCTTCTTCTGCATACTCATCTCCCACCATGAGACCCTCACGGCGTCTCGCTGCGTCGACCCGTCAGCTTACATCCGCATTCAGCTCTCCTTCCTCATCACTTGTACGACCAGCATGTCTCGTTACAGCCCGTCAACTTCACTGCTCCGTGGTTCGGAAGTCAGGCGTAGCTTCAAACCCGGCCATGTCCTTCCCTTGCCTCGACGCTTTAGAATCACGTTCCGCTAAGCTCACCGACGACGACACCGAGCCCTCGTATACTTCCGGCGCTACTCTTAATTATCTCTGCAAGGATCCCCTCCTGCTCGACTGGGGTGGTATCCTACCCGAGTTCAACATCGCATATGAGACGTGGGGTGAGCTCAATGCCGACAAGTCCAATGCTATTCTCCTGCACACCGGCCTGTCCGCCTCGTCCCACGCGCATTCTACAGAGACGAACCCGAAGCCAGGCTGGTGGGAAAAGTTCATTGGTCCTGGTGGTCCTCTCGATACGAACAAGTACCACGTTATCTGCACAAATGTCATCGGCGGCTGCAACGGCTCAACAGGACCGAGTAGCGTTGATCCGGGCAATGGCGAGCGCTACGCAACTCATTTTCCTATCTTGACAATGGATGATATGGTCCGCGCCCAATTCCGCCTTCTTGATCATCTCGGTATTGATAAGCTCTACGCTTCTGTCGGTTCCTCCATGGGCGGCATGCAATCCCTCGCCGCAGGCGTCCAATCCCCCTCGCGCGTGGGTCGTATCGTCTCTATCAGCGGCTGTGCACGCTCTCATCCCTACAGTATTGCCATGCGCCATACACAGCGTCAGGTCCTCATGATGGATCCGAACTGGAATCGCGGCTTCTACTACGGCAAAGTCCCTCCACACGCTGGCATGAAGCTCGCTCGTGAAATTGCAACAGTAACATACCGCTCCGGACCAGAGTGGGAGCAGCGTTTTGGTCGTCGCCGTGCCGACCCAAGTAAGCCTCCTGCACTATGCCCCGACTTCCTCATCGAGACGTACCTCGATCATGCCGGTGAGAAGTGGTGTCTCAACTACGACCCCAACAGTCTTCTGTACGTCAGCAAAGCCATGGATCTTTTCGACCTAGGGATCGAGCACCAGCGCGCCACTCTAGCCCGTCGCCAAGACCGCGAGAAGAAGCTTGCCTCAGGCGAAACCTCACCCCTCACCTCTGACGCAGTCTGTAGTCTCACTCTCCCCAACAAGCCCTACGAGGAACAGCCTGGTGCCCATCCAGACCCTTCAGATGCGAACATCGTGCCGGGCTCACGACCACCTGAGGATTTGATCCACGGACTTGCACCGCTGCGCGATACCCCGACACTGGTCATGGGTGTCGCAAGCGACATCCTTTTCCCTGCGTGGCAGCAGCGTGAGGTGGCTGAGGCGGTTCGACTAGCTGGCAATAGGAACGTGACGCACGTTGAGTTGAGTGAGGAGATGAGTATGTTTGGCCATGATACATTCTTGCTGGATCTCAAGTACATTGGCAACAATATGCGGATGTTCCTTGGATAGCAGAAATGTATCTAAAATAGTGTAATAGCCGCCAGGTCTTGGGTATTATGATCATGTCATATATAATACAATTCAATTCATATCGTATCGTATCACATTTCAGAGTTTTCTCAAGGTAGTGATGCAAGATCCAGGCTCAAAGCTCCAGATATCTTCTCTCTTAGGTAGGTAGACATTATCCACTAATCATGTCCCGATGATGACTATATACACAAATAAAATAAAACGACAGCAAGGGACGGGGTATGTAATGATCTATAAGCGAAAGACGCCATGTCCAAAAAGGACGCACAAAAGAAAATAGGGGGAATAAACGAAAGATATATGCAAGAAATCATGAGGGTGTTCAGCCTCTTTTTAAAGCCAACCGCCGCTTTTATAATGATATCCAAAACCAATAATCCGGTTAGATAAATCCTGGGTTATACGCATCAACCACAGGGTTCGGAGTCCTGACTCTTGCTGCCTCTGGTCCTGTACCTGGTGATGGAACAGTGATGGGAGATGGTCGGGGAGGGGCCCTCCGGGCTTCAACGCGAGTTTTGCTGCGCTCCCTGGGTGGTACGAAATCGACCATGACGGGCGAAATCAGCGGCCTGGCTTGGTTTTGTTCCGGTGTCTGCTCATAGTTCCCATCGAAAGCCACGTCAAAGCTTCGCGCGAGATTCTCACTCGAGTTGGAGATTGACTTTTGCAATGACGGGAACGAAGGTGAAGGCAGACTTGGCGGGGTATCCGAGATGGGTGAAGATGCGTATTGTGCGAGGCGCGGGCTCAAGGAGTCGTCAGTGGCCTGTGTAGGAGATCGAGATCGAGCAAACTGATTACGGAAGGGTGAGAGAGCAGCAGGAATGGCGGATTTGTGGGCCTCGGCACGGTCGAAGTCGTTCCAGTTGGGGGTACCAGGGGCTTCCAAAGCGTCCTCCTGCTGAGAGCCAGATACAGGCGATTCGACACCCCTAGGCGGAGGGTACGTCGGGGGCTGACGGCGCTGCTTCCTTGGCTCCATGCCAAAGTTTCTCTCAGGGCTCTGTGCCTCAAAGTTTTGAGGCTTGCGACCTCGAGGAAGACCTTTTTGAACAGGGAACTCGCCTTCCATGGGGCTTCGCTGAGAGAACGAGCTTGCTGTTCGTGGTGGCTCAGGAATGCGCTGAGCACGTACGAAACCGTTCTCATCGAAGCCTGGACCAACGGCACTTCGTGGTCCTGATCCAACCAAAGGAAGGGTCGCTGAACGGTCGGTAAGAGCAGCTGGAACTCGCAGAGGTCGCCCAAGTCGTGGATCGGAACCTGTTCGGGAACGAAGACCGCGAGGCGGAGGCTCGAGAGGCTTGGTTATAAAGCCCGAGTTGTCACTCTGGATTGAGTCCGGGGTCTTACTCCTGGTGCCCGGGTTCAATCGAGGTGGCGGTACAGGCGGGAGAGGAGCGGTGGGTGACTTGTAGGGTGATGGTAAAGGTTGAGTTGGCGGAGAAGAGTTCGGTGGTTGGTATGCCTTGTATTGCCTCGGGTAATACTGATGGGAAGGCTGGAGAGTCTGCTTAAGCGATCGAGGAGGAGATCGTGGAAACTCAGATTCGAATGGCGGGGATGGCGATCGACCAGGGAAACTAGAGAGGATCGGAGATGGTCCAGGAGAATGCTGTTGGGGAGGTTGCGAAAGCGGCGAAGGTTGAGGAGAGCGTGAGGGCGAAACAGGTCGTATGGCTTGCAAAGGCTCGGAGAGTTGACCAGGCTGAAGGATCCTGGGGGTTTGTTGCGCTGGCTTGGGCTCCTGGGAAGGCTGAGGAGTCTTTATACGAGGTGTATCCTCTGCTGCCGCTGATGCCAATGACGATACCAATGACAAAGGAGACATTGCATCACTCGTGGTTCGAGCTCGTGTCAGCGCTGTGTCAATCATGCTCAGGCTTGGGCTTGACTGCATAGTTCTCAGAGGACTAGCTGTCCTTCCCGTTCCTAGTACTCTGGGCTTGACGTTCGTATCCGTGGGACTCACGCCACCTTCGATTGATGTGTCCATGCTCCTGCTTCCAATACTGCCTTTCCTAACGGTCTCACCAAAGTCGAACCCAGCGAAGTTTCCTGCGAGACCTTCAGCCATCGGCTTGTGACCCTCGCGTGCTTTGGGATCATCCATCTCCATCGCAAAACTTTGCCGCCGGGGCGTGTGAAATGTGAAGGTGTCGCGCTTGGCCGTAACATTGCGAATGACAGGAGGTTCCCACACATCTTCGCTACGGGCAACTGAGACAGCTGGACTAGGAAGAGACATGGGACCTGCAGCACTGGGATTACGAAGACTGGGTGCGGTGGGCACATTCTGACGGCTGCTCGAGGGTCGGATGTCAGGTGAAAAGGATCGCTCAGCGTTGACGATTGAAGGAGGAGGAGATGGATACCCGTTGTTGACGACGGGGATTGGGCTTTTGGTCCGGACCTCTTTGATGGCCTCGTTTCCAAGATGAAATTCGAACGGTTCCGTGTGACCTCTAGGTTCGTCCATAGGCGTTGGTGGTATACTGCTGACTGAATCGTTTCCAAAGTGAATGTTGAATGGATTCTCGGGCTCTTTTGTTGATACGGCGGTTCCAGGACGCGCAGGTTCAATAGGTATATGCTTGGCGCCTGCGATCACGGGCCCTGGCGCAACTAGACTCGTAGAACTGCCGTTGCCGAAGCGTGTGTTGAGGTTCATGTCTGAGGAGTGAAATCGCGGGTTTCCCAATCCTGGCGCTCGCGGCGCACTTAGATCAACCATTGAGGAAGCACCCCCTGCACTGTTCATGTAGGGAGCTCGCCATTGTGACGGGGGATCAAGCTGAGAGCTTGAAGTGCCAGGACGGGCGAAATTCGGGCGTGAGAAGTTGCTGCTGTTGGTAAGTCGGCGGAGGTCTTTTGGCGAGGCTGATTCGATTGTATCATTGCGATGTAAGTGCTGTATCTGTTTTGAAGCCAACTTCTTGTCCCTGGGCAACTTGAGTCAACGTTTCCTTGAAAGGAAAAGGAGATTGCTTACTGTGACTTTTTCCTATCACCTCCAAGCCTTAGACCAAAAAAAGAAACCATCTCGAAGGAGCTGAGAATGGGGAAGAAATGAAACGAGACGGTAGCCTACTGGACTTATCATGAGCGTGTGTTCATTGAGGTATAAGGAATGATGATGTAAAGTCAAGATGGTCTTTTCCTTCTGTGCATGTTTCTAGAAGACCGTTGCCCAGACGGGGAGTGAGGAAGCTGGAGACACTTACCGTAAAGTACCTAAGAGTCCCGCTCTGGGGAGCACGTTAAGGTAGGGGCGCGTGAGGCGCAAAGGGACCGAGTGGGTTAATTTAAAGCAGATGCAGAGTCCAATTTTAGGCGGGTCATATAGCCAAGAGAGTGAAAATAGAATACAAGAAAACCAGAGCAGAGGAAGAATAATTCAGCTGATGATCATTGCAGCGTGATCTTGTCCTCCCAAACAAAAGAATTGAATTTGTTCGTAAAAGGGGGGGCGTAGAACGTTATTCTTCTGGTCGTTCGTAGATGTGCAGATGGAGCTGCAGGAACAAGCTCAGGGGCTCGGTTTTTTTGGCGCCGTCAGTCGCGGGGTGATTTTCCCTCAAGTTGTGACAGTGGAGGTTTTGTACGGAAAAAGGGGAGAAAGCCAAGAATAGACAAGGCTAAACTGACTAGAACTTGTCTCGTCACAAAACGTGGAAGAAAAATAAGTAAAAAAGAAACGGGAACTGCCACAGACAGTCTGAGCTTGGACGGAATTAACAAAGAGCGTAAGCTTTTAGTTTGACCTTTGCTGTGAAGGATCGTGAGACGAGTACACACAGCTCAAAAGAGTGAAATAGCTGCGTCGCTATCACTCTTTTTTCTCTTCTCCCCTAAACCCGAATAAAGGAGCGACGGGAATATGGGATACCGAGAATAAGAGTGCAAGACATGTACGGGTAGGGGAAAAAACTTCCGAGACAAGAAAATGAAAGAACGGCAAATGGATGATGATAGGGCGAGACAAGTGTCGATCCCTTTGGTGAGAAATGAAACAGCGTTACATCCCCTAGTTCGCACGCCAAATCCATGCATGTGATGGGAACGGATCAACCACGAGTTCTCACACAGGTTCAGAATATCAATAGCCGAATATGTGCACATCAGATAAGCGTACTCATGCCCAAAAAGCAATTCAATTGCGCAAGACTTCACCTCCTGCTCCCGCCTGAGAGTGGCGTTCCCCATCTTCACCGGCGCTGCAGAAAGTCCTTCAGGGGGTCCCGTTCTCAAAGACAGGGGTCCTTCCAGAAAACATCAGCGTCACTAGAAGCGTTAAGGGGCCGCCAATGACGATCGTCACTCGACTGCCAGAACTGTCTGAGATACGCAGTACTCTTCTGATCCTTTTCTCTCTCTTTTGATTTATCCTAATATTTGGCTTGATATGGTGGATATTAGAGTTCAGAGCTTGGATTCGCTAGTGAAACGAAACAGGTAATGTTTAATGCACCCTTGGTCGTTCATGCAACGGAGCTTGTTCAGAGTATATCCTCCCGTGTTATCCCCGGCTTTTTGAGTTTCCGAGATAATGACGGCAAGGGATAGTATATGTAGAAGTTCCGCCGTTGGAGATCTATAGTGCCAGTCCGGTATGACCGACTATACAGTCTGTCTCAAGATACCAAAGCGAGATCAATATCCAAGTGCTCAAGATCCGTTCCAGCTTGACTTGACTTGACATTTGCCCCAGAGCAAATATTCATTTTGAGAAGTAGCATCCATCCATAAACCCATGCGCCTGCAAATACAGTGATAACCGTCCTAAACGCCATGATTGTGACCATCAACCTCATCCAACACTAACTATATCTCCATAATATGTTCTTTGTGATGCCCATATAGCGTATGATTCCAGCACACCTCTGAGGAAAGCATTGCTCTAGGACACGCATCATAGCTGCTCCAGCAGCTTCCTCCTCCTCCGATCAATCAACTCTTCCTGCACCTCCTCCATGGTGGGCAAATCCCACGTAATGCCATCGCCACTATCGCCAGGTAGAGGCTCCCACCCCTCCGGAACATCCTGAGGTCCTGTCTTGAGCATATGCTCCACAGCCTGCCTCTCCTTCTCAGCCTCATACTCCAGCATTTCCTCGTCCTCCTCGTCTGGCGCATAGCCGTAGTACGCCGCATCCACATTTCTCCTCAAATCGTTTCGTTCCTCGAGCGGCTTCTCGTCCTGACCCTGATTCCTTGCCGCCTCGAAAAGTTCTTTGACACCGGGAAGTTCGCGCGCCCGACCGAAGTACTTGTATCCTTTACCACCGCCAGGTATCTCGCGGCCCTGCTCATCGTAAATTTTCCCGCCCCCGCGCATGTAGTTTGGTCCGCCTAAATTGCGTATCTGAATCTCCCACATGTGCTTCTCACGCATGAGCTTGTTGATCTCGTCGTTGAGGTCGCGGATCTGGTAGTCGCTGAGGATGGGGTCCTGGATGCGCGACATCTTGCGCGATATCTCCTTGAGGACCTGCCCACGCCATTTTTCGCATGCCGGAATGGCTTGGACTTCGGTGATGAGCTTGGGACGGCGTGTGCGGCCGGCGTCGATGATGCCTAGGTCTGCTGCTTGGGCTTCGCGGAAGCGAAACAGCATAGACTGGGCCTTTTCCGAGTTACGAGCCTGAGATAATTAGTAGGGTGTCGCTAGCTGGTCGTACTGAAGCAGCTACATACCATTTCGACGGATCTGTTCTGTCAAAGTAACTGGATTGCGAGCAGCAATGTAGCATACCAAAGTTGAGGTGTTGATGCGCCCCAGCAACACAAGGAAGTTTTCCCAACCACGCCAGCCTCGTTGGTTTCAGTCGCGCTTGAGCCACAGCGCCACAGTTGGAGCTTGCGCACGTACCCTCAGCCTTCTCACGCGCCGCAACGCGACGTGCGACTTGAACCTCCGAATATCGAACATCTCGACGGCTCGCCAGCTGCCAACGGCCGGCAGCTGGCAACTGGCAGTGCAACACCCAAGCGCAGTGACAGCGATGGGCAGAGAACTAGCAATCACTCCTCGCTCTGGATGATCATAAGTAGAGGGCTTTACCCCCGCTCCACCATCTCTGACTTTTCCTCTGCATCTTCATCTTCATTTCGCATACTCGACTGCGACTGGACTTGGACTGCGACTTTGCTACACTACGATTGCTTCGACACTTACTGCTTCCACCGACAGCTTCTTTTCTTCTTTATGCATTCCATCCTGTCTTTTTTCTTCGATATCCCCTCGACTCTTGCGTCTTTCTCGATTCCTCGACCGTTTCATCTTCACTCACAACACCACGACTTCACAACACCACGCATTCCCACCATGTCTTCCCCACCCTGGCGCCTCTTTCCCCTCTTCTACAGTCAAGTGACTGCTTTCCTTTGGTACGTACGATGATGCCACTAACTACTGTGCCTCTCCCCATCGTTTTTGGCATCTTGGTTTTTGGTGTCTTGGTTCTAGTTCGTTTTTGGATTTTGGTATCTTGGACTCAGACTCACTTTTGGGGTATTTTTGCGGTGTCTGTGGGGTCTTCGGCGTTTTGTTTTCACTGCGCTGCTTTGCTTTGCGTTCTCCTTCTACTCTCCTTCCTCTTCCCCGTGCTCTTCCCCCTCCCCTGTTCGCTCCTTGGCTCCTTGGTCTGCTGTGATGACAATGTTCACACCGAGCTTAAGGTGATTCCCGCCCTTCTAGGTATCCCTTGTGGAAACCCACCCGTGTGGGAAAGTGTTCCTCACATAAGAACAGAGATCTGAGCAGACCTTGTTTTCCACAAAGCAATCCCCCTTCCTTTCATCTTGTCTTCTCTTCGCAGCGCCTACCGTAGCCGCAATGACCGACATTTTATCTTCCATCGAGAAGCTGTTCTCTTCCTCGCGCGAACCCTCTCAGGGAGGTGATTGCAAAGGAGTTTCAGAGACGCTCGTGAGTCGCACGATATAGTTTTCAATCGGAGCAGGCTTGGCCTGTGAGGGACCGCAGTTTGGGAGGATGGGGGAGATCTTTGAGATACAATTTGTTACCCGGTGATGATCAATCGACCAAAAAGCCAAATTTGCAGGCAGCAGTGGCAGGCTTCTCATCAAGGATGGTTGCAGGGCATTTATTTGTTCACTGCCTCGAGTTGTCAGTGAGAACCCAAGAGAGCTAATCTGAGGGATCCATCACATATTGTATCTCATAATCAATCACTTGTACTTAGGCACATATAGTTGTAGGACAGACAAATGCGCATTCTATATTTCACTTTTGATCCCACTATACAACACAACAGATCCACGAGTCCTTGTCGCGGTGTCGTGTAAAAGGAAACGTCGGTACATTACTCCTCCGCCTCTAAATTCTTCATTGCAACTTCTTAGCTCCAGCAGGTGTCTTGACCGGCTGGCTGAACATCCACACAATGCAGAACCCCAGGAATCCGACAATGGTGGCTGAGATGCTGGCCAGACCAGGCCAAGCACCGTTGATCACGTAACTTCGTGGGTACTCGTCATGGGCCATGTGACGAACACTGACAGTGTTCTTCTCCTCAAGGTTGGTCAGAAAAGGGCGCTTGTAGTTGACCATGAAGTTGAAGATGCCGTGCTGGTCAGGCAGGACGAAGTCGGTAGAGAAGATGGTCTCGTGTTCGTCGACGTGCACGGGGTTTAATGGGATGCGGTGGAAAGGCGACAGCATGGAGAACTCGAGTTGGAGGTGGTCGCCCTCAGGGAGCTTGAAGGACTGCCATTCGTTCCAGGCGTACTCAGAGATGGAGATGCTGTAGGTCTACTAAATGTTAGCAAGGGTCGGTCTTGAAGGAACTTTTGACATACAACATCGTTCTTGATGCGGTACAATGAAGGGTTAGTCTCATTGTCGCCCTTGAGGCGGTGCTCAATCTTGTTCACTCGCAGAACACCCAACTCCTTGAATGTCCAAGCAGCCAAGTTGGTGATGAACTCGCGGTTGGCAGGGAACAGAGCCTTGCCGCCCTTTCGGGTAACCTTGGTGTCAAAAGCCTTGTCCTGGAGCATCTCGGCAGAACCAACGATTGTAACGCGCGCCGAATTGCGAGCCTGGAAGACAGAGACGATCGAAAGTTGCTTGCCAGCGGCGAACAGGTCATCAGGGTCGACGTTGTCGGCCTGCTCCTTGGGGTTGTAGCTGTAGGCAGTGGGAGGCGCTCGGAGAATAGGTGTCAGGAGGGGACCCGAGCCCAGAGTGTGACCGACGGCGTGAGGGACGGAGAGGAATGCGCCAGGGATCTCGAAGTAATCCTTGAGGCCGGGGCGGACATTGCGAGGAGTGTCGAGAACGAGGACATCGTGGGTCTTTCCGGCGGATTCAGCATCGTAGTTGAAGTGGTCGACCACTGTGCCGGTGCGCTCAGCGGGGATGCCAATTTCGAGCTCGTTGAGTACAGCGGCGAGAGAGGTTGGGACGGAGTGCGTGGAGGACATGGTTAGGAGGATGTTTCCGCCAGCGTTGACGAACTCAACGATGACGTTGGGGGTCAGATTGGGTCCCAGACCTGCGCAACAGTTAGTGTACTCATATCGTCAAGAAATAAGATATGACGAACCCTTGGTCTTGCTGGGTAGGAAGACGAGGTGATCATAAGTCCTCTCGCCATGATGGAATAAGCTCAAAGATTCGCTCTTAGGAGTTTCGTAACTGATGTCGTATCCTCGTTCTATCAAGAGTGAGCTTTAAGATTATATTCAAGCGCCATTGAGAGATAATTACCAGTCAAACCGCGGAAAAAGGTAGTGTAGGCCTCCTTGTCCTCTGGGTTATCGAGAACCACCAGCAAACGATTACCAGCTGTGCTCACGGCCGAAACCAGCGCCGCGAAAAGGAAGAGCACAAGACTCAAAAGCGACCGCATTCTTGCTTGTGATGATTGAAGAATGTGGTTGGGTTTTTTCTTTCCGTTGGGGTCTCGTCTCGAGGTGCAAGTTGACGAGATGGGACGTGGACAGCTTGCGCTTTAGAGCTTCTCCAGTGGAAACGGCGGGTACCTGAGGTGAGCTTGCGTTTTGGGATACGTAGCCGTAGCCTTCCAGTGGGGGATTTGAAACGCGGACACGCTAGTCTTCTTGTGGTATCAGTTCTAAGTTTGCGGCTTTGAACAGCTTGAGAATAATCCGACACCCGCGGCTTGGTTTTTCCGCTCCTGCGATTGGACCGTTAACATTGATAGCCAAAGCCCATCATCACCACCAAGACCCGACGACAACAACCTCACGATCCTCGTCAATTGAGTACGACTCGTTCTCTCGCTACATCGGTGACCTCCGCTAATATCTCTCTGCTCAGTCATCATGTCTGCCGCGCCTCTCTTCTGGCAAACTCCCCTCAAGTACTGCCGCTGGGCAGCCCGCGAGCGTCCCGCCCTCTTCTGGTCCGTCATCATCGGCGCTGCTGGTCCCGTTGCCATGCCCATTGTGCCCCCGATCCGACACTACTTCGGCGACATCGATGCGCCCCCGGTTCCTGTGACCTACCCCAGTGCGTTGTCCAACCTTAAGGTATCATAGTACATGCCAGCTAACCCCCACGCAGTTCCCTCTGGTCCCAGGAAACAGCTCACCGGCTACGACGACTAAGAATTCGAATCAGAGAGGACGAAAGGAAATACCACAGCTCGGGAGAAAAGAGGACGAGCACACAATCTTGTACAAACTACGGCGTTTCCCAAGACAGCGCGGAGGGAGAGGATATCATAGAGGAAGTAGGGACGAGACAAAGTCCAGATTCAGGAGCAATTGACGCTCCAATTCGATTTTCTACAATCAATTCCATCCACCCACCGCATGTCTACAAGATTTCGATATCTATATATATGTGGATGTGCGCCCACTTGCGCGAGACAATGGTTTTCTAACATGCGAATAAAGTCAAACAGGAAACGCCACTGGTGATGTGCAGGAAGCAAAATCAGGATATCCTCCCACCCTTTTGGTCATACGAGGCTGTTGCGGCGGTTGTGTCGAACCGATGTTCGGTTTGGTAGGGCCAGACTCTATCTATCCCTGCTCAGTAGATTCCACTCATACTAGACATTGTTAGTTATGGAATATTATGGAGGAGTGCAGGTACTTACAACTCGGCCGTCATCGTCACCAGTGTAGACGCAAGTTGGCATTGGGCTGATGCATGTTATGCCCGCCTCTGTGTTGGCGCCCTTGTCGTTCTTATAATCCGCATGGTCAAGCTTTCGAAGGAGCTCTAGCGTCCATCGGCTACCCACAATGCTTCGTCGCCAGACATTGACTCTGCCGCGCTTGTGGCCCGTGAAGATCAAGTAGTTGTCAAGCCATTCGTTTCCAGCGCCTTCGTAAAAGGCACACGAATGGATGTAGTCATCTTGTTCAAAGCAGACATTCTGCTCCAGAAGCAGTGTGCCGTTGAGAGTGTATAACAGCACGTTGGGTCCAGAACAGAGAAGAATCTCGCCCGAGATGTCGTTGATACGGGCAGACTCAACAGGCCTTACCAACGGCAGCTTGCGGATGAACGATAGTCGGTTGAGATCCCATAAGAATGCCTGTCCGTCTGCAGACACGGTCAAGAGAGTACTGAAGGCCTTGCTGACTGCAATCGTCGTGACCGGCGATTTGTGTCCAAACAGGCTGGATCTTGGTAGGAGCTCAACCGGCTTACCGGGTGAGGTTTGCAGCGCATATACTGAAATGACGCAGTCCTCTCCTGCAGTAATTAATGTTTTGGAGTCGACAAAGCAGGCACAAGAGATCTGACCAATGTGGAGGTTCTCGAACAATCCGGCAGGCTTTGAGAAGTTAGAGACGTGTCATTAATTAGAGTTCTTTTTTCGCCTTACCTTTCGGTTGTCGCTAAAGAAGAAGCGGATGCTATTGTCGGCATATCCCCATTCAAGAAACTTGTCGTACGGTGGGAAGTTCAGGCGGAACGGAGAAGCGCATAGTAAGCGATCTAGTTTGGGGGCATATATAAGGGAAGCTACGCGCTCATGGCTCTCTATTGACAACCAGTCAGTAGATTTCAAGGGTAGGGTATACGGAATTCTTACCAAGGAGTGGGTGTGGCAGACAGCTCAGGGAAAACACACTCGTGTCTAGTCGTCGGACAGGACACTGCACATGTTCTCGAGCAGGATGAGACTTCATGAACACCTGATGCGGCGTCTGTCCAAAATTGTGAATGACGCCTGCAAGAATAGCCCTCTCCTTTGCATCCGTGATGCTGTCAAGATCCGTCGCGCCGCGGTACGAGAGATGATGGAACACGTTGAGGTTCTCTACAGCGGCCTCGCCTCGCTGCTTATAGCCGAAGACGAGATCGATCCACTGGTGCAGATTCTCGCTCACATATGGACTTTCTAGCGCTTCTCGATGCTTGGCGATGAATATCCTTGGGTCACCTTTGGCCCAGGGGGGAAGCTCTACGTGGTCGACCTTGACGCCGTTGCTTTCACGATTGCCAAAGTTGTAACCGTTGATGTTGGTAAGAAACTCAGGTAAGCAGTAGAACTCAGGGATAAGCTCTCTAACATCAGCCTTGTTGTTGCAAGATGCTGATTTCCAGACCTCTGGGATGGACTGGAACAGTCGGTCCGCGTGATCGAAGCTTCCTCCTTGTAAAAGGATGTAAGATTGAACAAAAGGCGGAAGACGGATCAGATACGATGATACAATCATGGCAGAAGAGTAGTGAGTGCCATAATGGAAAGGGATCTCCCCAATCTCTTCTAAGGCATTGTAACTCTCAACAAATCCTCCTACTCGGCGTGGTGTCTGAGCACCCATTGGCTTGGACAGATTTCGGAAGGTATTGGGGTCGTCAAGATCCAGATCCTCACTGGTGTAATCTGCCAGAACCCACGGAAATACTGGGTATTGGGTTAAATCGTTAAAGGTCCTACCAGCCATGGTGTTAACCATCATGAGGTAGTGAAAGTTGGAGATCTCGCCCTTTTGCCACTTTTTGAGAATAGGATTCCAAGGCGAAGAGTTGAAGAAGGTGCCAAACTTAGATCCAAACCCTTGAGGAGATTCATCAGAGGCCTTCAGGGACTCCAAGCGCCAAGCATCTTCGGGGTTGGGGAGGGTGTTGGTACCGCTTGTGTGAGGAGCTTTTCCGAGCATCTTGATGAACAGATCATCTCGGACCAAGGGGTTAATCGTAGTCAACAGATAACTTCGGCCATCCGTAAAGAACACCTCGATGGCGACGTCTCGGAATAGGAACCGACGTTTTGAGATACTGATAACATCCTGCCATCGCCAGTGTCTCGACTCTTGCTCTTTGTTGTTCTGTCGCTTCTCGGATGTCTTGGCATCAGTGACGATCTGAGAGAAGGGGTCGCGCTCCTCCGGTGGAGCTTGCCAGACGTTGACAATGTCGCCATTAGCACATTGAAACACGTTATCCATTATGTAAAGTGCATCCTTGCCGATGATAAGGATTCCCTCGCATGCTTCCAGTCCGATAATGCGCGAGATATTGTATGCAGATTGGACTTGGTCGCCACGCTCTAGCCGTCGCATCACCTTGCGGTTCTTGTCCTCAAACCCTTCATCTCCCTCATTGGGATCGTTAGGGTCGTCAACAAGTTCAAAGTCATCCTCAGGCGAAACGCCAGAGTTGGTCTGTTCCGCAGGCTCGGTAGATTCAGGCTCATCTGTGAATTGAGGCTGTTCGGTGGTGCTATCCAGTGCTGCGGGTGTGTTTGACTTTGTTGGCGTTACTGCAGATGTCGTAATTGAAGGTGCGGGACTGGCTGATGTATTGAGCTTTAGAGTCTGCAAAACCTCGCTCGCCTTCCTCTTCGGCTGGTATTCGTCTTTGCTTATCGTAAAGTCTGGAAGAACCCTAAGTCGCATTCGGTTTCGTCCTTCTGTGCGATCAAGCTTCCATTTGGGGGGTGCTGCCTCGCTGAACACCGCTCCAGGGCGCATGAGGTCCCGCTCCATCTTGTTGTAAGCTGCAGTCAGAAATACAAGGTCGTCCTGCTGATCTTGCATGATTCGCTGATACTTGAAGTATTCGGAGTTATATATACTCTTCATCCAAGCACTGTTACCAATATCATGACTTAGGAGAATCTTTTCTGTGTTGACGTTCTCCGCATGCAACGATCTGAGTTTATCTTTGCGTTTAGCCAAGCGAACTTTGGCTGTCTCTGCGGTATGCACATTTTCCGAACTGACAAAATCTTCCCACGTCTTGGACATACCCCCAAAGAATAGCACATCCAAAGACGGGCGGTGTTTGTCAACCCAGTCGACAAACGTTTCATTATCCACGCCTGTCAGCTGCTGGAAGTCTTTTGAAAGTTGCTTTTGGTCTGGCGACATGCATGAGCGGATCAACGCGGCAGATTCCTCTGGCTTCTGAACCAGGATAATTCGTAAGAAGTTGGCTGCGGCAATCCGAAGAGGCATCTTGTCGCCGATAAGCTTCGTGTAGAGTTGATACCAGAAGAGCTTGAGAAACTCGTCCTCACTAGTAAAGGAGCCAAGAATTGACATCTGCCAGTACGCCATCTTGTCCATGAACTGTTTGGCATCTACTAGCGTGGTCTCTGGATTGTCGAGATCCGATAGCCTCAGAAGGACAATCCTTAGTAGACAGCTTCGCACCGTAGCAACAGCCTGACTGCAAAGTCGGACGCTCTTGAGGGCAGATATGTCCGGTCGTTGTAAGAATTCGAGCAGCATGCCAACAAAGTCAATCATTACTTCAGCCCCGTTCATAAACCATCCTTCAAAGATAGCTTCCGACATATGTTGACAGAATCGTGAGAGATTAGTCAGTACACGGGGCTCACAGATCGCTTTCTGATTGAGCTGAACATTGTTTGTGAGATGAGAAATCACATGCTTCAGGACATAAGATTCGAAATAAGCCTGATGTTCTCGGAAGCCAGGAGGAACCTTGGTGAACAAGCCAAAACCTGGAAAGTCCTTTCGTGAGAGAAGCTGGTCCATAAAGACGTTCACTACCAGCTCCAGCAGTCCATCCAGAATATCGCTGCTTGGCTTCTTGCTTGGCGTCGATCTCAGTGGTGGCAGTGCGGGATTCAAGCGGGCAGGACTAGGCCCTACTGGTGACTTCTGCTGGGTAAGAAGGATGAACGAGGAGGCTCTTCTTAGCGGTGTGCCCTTGGGTGGTGTTGACTGAGGCGATGGAACTGGATCCACGCTTGTCGTTCGCACAATGGGCGTGGCATGTGAACCACTACCACCGATTGGACGAATTATAACGTCTGTTCCTTCAAAAGTTAAGGCCGTATCGCCGGAGTTCAATTCGGTTTCAGGTGTAACCGCATCGGCGCTAACGATGACTGGGTAGAGTGCTGAGAGAAGTAGTCTCACCCACTCCGAGTTCAAAGCGAAGTCTCTGAATTCTGTTGAGCGTTCATGGAGGTCCAAAAGGAAACGGATGACGGTATGCAAAACACTAGCATAACTTGCAACTCGTTCACTGTCTCGTGAGAAATTCGATCGTGTCTCAAGAGCAGTGGCCAAGTTCATAGAACTTGCACGTGGACGCAAATCCGTGGAAGATGCATACTTCTTCAAAGCGTGCGATGGGTCGATATGTGTCGCTGGCGAGTCTGGGTCATCCTGGTGTCTCATCACGTCTTTCAACCCATGCTTCAGCATTGCGGTAATGACGGACAAAGAATCTGGGTAAAGAACTTTGCGCCTGCCGAACGTCTCCAAAAGGCTGAAGAAGTCGAAGTTTCTGTCAAAATTGATCTCGGCGACGTCGTAGCCGAACAGAATACTAAAGCAAATAGGCCAGAGAGTCGGCATATCCCAAAATCGCTTCAGTCTGTTTGACATGATGACAAAGCCTCCCGACTTGCCAGCAAATTTTGAGGTGTAGTTGGTGCCATGAGTAACGAGCAGGCGTGCCAGAATCTTACAGCCATGAACAACGACTTCTGGGTCATCTTCAGCCAGCAGGTACAGGAGCCACTGCGAATATTAGTCGGGTAAACGGATAAGTAAAAGACATTCTCACCTTGTTCGTCACAGTTCTGGCAAATTTCTTGATGTGAGTTGTGTTGCCCTTCTCGCACAGAATTCGTGAGTACATGCTGAGGACCTTAACACCAAGCTGCTTCTTGGTCAAAAACTTCAGACCAGAGGCGACTGCAGCTGCTGTAGGGTCAGTCGGTGTTCCCCTCCGTCGTGGAACCGGAGTGCCGGATCTGGACACGATTGAAAGAGCTCGCGGAGTTCGTGGTAGTGATGTAGGCTGAGAGTGGAAGGCATAGGTGATGAAAAGCGACAGGGACCTCATGACCTCTTGGCTGAAATTGGACGAAACGAGAACTTCGAAGGCGCCCATGAAATGCGATATCGTATCTTCTGAGACGACTTCTCCTTTCATGGCATCCAGCAACCTCTTGACGATTCCTAGAAACAGTTAGATCAACATACATACTCACACACAATGACTTACTCATCCTTATCAACCTCCGGCTGTTGAACTCATGGTACTTGCTCTTGACCGCGAATGTCACAAACTGCTTATAGTAAAGTTCTTGAATCCGAGGTGCCGACTTGCGCCAAATATCAAGATCAATGAGCAAGATGCGATAGGCAAGGGGATTGATGATGAATGACTCCATGGGTTCTGCGTGATTGTATCCAACGAAACCAAGAATTAAGCTAAGGAGTTGGAAAGCCAACCGATCACGATCCTCATTTGAGACTTGAAGTCGGGTGACAGTGGAATCGCCACTGCTACGGTCGTAGCCCAGCTTTACGCGCAGAAGCATAGCCAAAATGCCGTACCCGTTGTCTTTTTCAATTGCTTCGCTGTTCCTCCAGCTCTGACGGATGCAGTAAAACAGCATTTCCGCCGCTCTCACTGTCTCTTCAATTGATAATGCTCTCTCGAACAGCTTCAGGGCCAGTGGGGTAAATCCAGCAAGACGCCACAGATTCTCATCCAAATACGATGGCACAGCAACAATAGGACTGCCACGGAATGATAGAAGGCCTTGCACTCGAAACAAAGAGTCTGGAAGACTGGGGACAGCACAGTTGATAGCTAGAGGTGCACCCTCTTGGTTTGATGCCCGGAAGAGGTTGCGAGAGCAATTTCGCGGAAGTGACCGCAAAAGTCCCGTGTCAAAGAATTGAACATTTTCTGGGAACGTGGCCGAAGGTAGAATACTGAGGAGAATCTTGGATTCTGGGAGTAGCGAACCAGCTTTCTCACGGACAGCTCTGATGATGTCTGAGGTCTCGCCCTTGCCGGGATGTGCGATCTCGTTGCGAAGTCCCAGGGTTGCCGATGCCTCATAGGTTTGAAAGCCTCCTAGGCTATCCTGAAAGTTGCCTTGATATCGTGGTCCAAGGCCGAAGTGAACTGCCAAATAGTCATCACTCAAAGCGTCCTCGAAGAGGTGTGCAGATGCAAGTGACCATCGCGAGAAAACAAGGCCAGGTCCTAGTTGATTAGAAAGGTCTTTCGGTGTGCCGATGAAAGCCTGCACTGGGTTGGTTTTGTTCTGGTTCGAATTGAACGAGGCAAAGCTATCATTTACACCAGTTGACAGGGGCGGCAGATGGGGATAGTTACAGCGAATTTGTTCTGAGAATTCACCATTAACATACAGCGACGCCTTACTCGTAACCATTGTCTTTGGTCGACGGTGCACGATGGCGATGTGATACCATTTCTTTTCCTTGAACGAAACAGACTTGAAGCGCACACTAGGCTTGTTGGAAGTAACAGATGTTTGAAGGATAAAGTTGTGGGTGTCCCTCTCGAGATACATGAGCAGAAAACATGATTGTGTGGAATCAAAGACACCGAATATTGTTGTGTGGGCAGTAGGATCGAAGCTGTCTACTCGAATCCAGGCGGTAAAAGTGTATCCTGCACTAGACTGCGGTGGGAACGAACGACCAAGGCTAGACAATTCGAGTGATGAGTGACCATGTAATGACAGATCGAATTGGAAGAAAGGAGGGCCCGAGTGCTTGGATGTCATCTGTAAGCAGAACTCGGATGCTTCAGAACCAGGAGTTGATAGGAGGAACTGTGTGTCGGCTGGCTCGTTCACACCCAAATACATGAGCATTTTGCAAATACCTAGTACCTTCTCCCGCTCAGGTGGGCTAAGGGCCGAATCGGCATTGAAAGCAACTCGGAGGAACTGCGATAAGGCGCCAGTCGAATGTACAGCAGCCCGGTTATAGATAGAAACGGCAACAGCACAGTGAATTGTCTCTAGGACAAGCAGAGAAGCTGGGTTTGCAAGGCCATCTTTCATTCGAGGAATAGCCGTCCAGAAGCTGACAACCGCTCTCAGAATTTCAGGATGCCGTATTATAGTCTTGGCATTCACAACTTCCCGCACGCCAGGTGTAATATTTTCAGCAGATTTGGCCAGCACCAGATCCCATTGCTCTTCGGCACTATCGTCATCTTCATCTTTGGGGGAATTGTCGTCATCGGGCCGTAGTGATTTCGCGATGGATTGGCAGAGTAAATCGAATGCGTCGTCGTCGAGGGCAAAAGCTAGTAACTTGCCAAATAAGTGACAACTTATCCAGGCATCAGGTTCAGCACCGCCAAGTCCTATGCTTGCGATGACCTGCTCCAAAGCCTCCCAGCCGCCGCCCTCAACTCTATACCGAAGATAGCGTCGGTTTCCTGAATGTCCGCGTAGGGCCGCCGAGAAAAGATTGAGACAGTCTCCTAGCAGCTTAAACAGAGCAAGCATGTCCGCATCGCTTCGCTTATCGGGGTTGTAATAGCCTGAGAAGGCTCGCAGCAGGTTAAGGATAGTTTGGAAGCCGTCAGCATGTCGGAAGTCATCTTGATGGACGGGCGAGTATGTCGAAGAGATGTGTTGGATAATATGTCGGAGTTTTCGTAACAACGGGGGTATTTTAGGGAATCCGTCTTGTTGGTGGAGGGTCGTATCAATGTTCAGAGCTTCGAGCAAGCCCTTGAGGATTTCGAAGGACTTTGTCTGTGGTGGGTTCGAGGCCGAGGTGGACGACCGGTATCTTCTTGGTATCGAGGCCATTGTAGCGATTGTTGGATCACAATTTCATTCCAGTAATCGTCTCCCCCTGAGCCCATCAAGGGTCC
The DNA here is from genome assembly GCA_012977755.1 of Fusarium nurragi. Lineage (NCBI taxonomy): Eukaryota > Fungi > Ascomycota > Sordariomycetes > Hypocreales > Nectriaceae > Fusarium > Fusarium nurragi. The sequence goes on along the minus strand of JAALXI010000311.1, from coordinate 28,210 downwards.
AGGCCGTGATCAGTCGTCGTAGGCATCGAAGAGTAAGATTTGGAGGTTGATGGAGCTACCAGCGCGGGGCGCATCAAGCTCTCAGGTGGGAAGAACAGCGCACGCAACTCGGTCACGGGCTAGCAGGGAGGGCTTTCAACGGGCTATCGCAGGGCGGTATCGAGACTGTAAAACAGGCACTGAAGCTGAGAATTAGCGAAGGTGTCTCGAAACAATCGGTCAATACTGGAGCCTGCACTACCTGTGCTCAATGCTGTAACTCCCATATGGGTCAGCATTGGAGATGTGGCTTGGCTGTGGCGAAGCATGGCCCCTCTCTGAGACGGATCGCCTGAGCTGACGAAGCTCGAGTAGCGCGTCTGGAGTGACATATACGAGTGCGCATGATTGAAACCTCCACACCCGCGTGGATGAAAAGAGGGTTCAGGGAGAACATTAAGGAAGACCGATGCCATCTGTTCAACAATCACGAATTTTAGATGTCGAAAGCATCGTTACTCGAGAGACACGCATGTCTTGGGTAGAGCGTCATGTCCCGATGACGTCGGCATTCTGGTGCAGGGTAGGCTTTTACATCTAATGATTTCGCCCACCGCATCAAGGTAATGGCTAGCTGGATGGGGTTTAAGAAGATAGAATAATACATTCTTCTATTATTTCCTATTTTTCTTGTCTTTCTTTCTGAATTCAATCAAATCCGTCGCTGCCTAGATTACTCACGACTCAACATTAGTTTATAAAAGTCAACCCGCATCAATGGGGTTGATATGAGAATAAACAACAGGATGGAACTGATACCACAACGACTGGCTTCCGGCCCTTAGAACTAGGTATCAGACCACAAGACTCGGTTGAGAAATCTATCACTGGGAGTGAGGCGTCCGACCCAAATCAGTGCCTCGTAAGAGTTCGGATTTAGATGTAATGCGGGTTTAACAGATTTTACAATACCATAATTCACAGTATTAGTTCTTTATTTTGGGGTGTGCTTAGATGCTCTAATATTAATTCGCTTATTTGTATTAAGATTGCTCAAGCTTAAACTTCGCGGGAAGTTGTCATACACAAGTACTCCGTACAATTAGGAGCTTTGTTGTGGGATGACGTGTGATAGATGAAACCATAGATGTTCCGAGATCCGTCTGTCCTTGTCTCAAGCAGGTAGGTATCAGCTTATCAGTATCTGTGGATGAGAAACGACAGCCAGACACAATCTATTGAGCGGGGTCCACTGATGCCTGGAATGAGCTGCAAGCGGTGGTTAATGGCGTTATCGGACGAGATAACCACGGCTTCTATGCTGCTTGAAAGTGGAGAGCTATCGAGAGCTACTCCAGATTGTAGACACGCTATCGGATGTGTACCTCACTCACCCTGCCGAGCTTGGAGCTTGAGGTGCCTGGCGTGCATTGACAAAGTGCACTGGCCAACGTGTTCCATAATAGTCTGTCTGTGGCATAGTTAAAGCTTTGGATGTTTTGAATGCCTGGATGATAGCCGTGAAATGGCTTATCAATTTGTATAGTGAATCATGACGTCGCGTCGAGGTCAGTACCTCAGTTCAATCCCGGCAACGGACTGGGATGGTGAGGCGCTGCTGGCGTCGGCTTGGCTGGTTGGTTGGCTGGCTGGTTTGACTTGCTAACTTGCGCTTCAGTTGAGACATGGTCGGGGCATCCAATGTAGGGCACGTGCCGGGGACGTCGTCTGACTCGATGGATCAGGCGGATTAGGTGTGGAGACCAATCGGAGGTATGGCGCTCCCCGCATTTTGAGTTCTGGCACTGGGTAAAAGAAACACTTAGTTTTGGCTGCAGCCACCGCAAACTGGAAGGTACCTGACCTTGTTGAAGCTCGCCCTGTCTGAGTGGATCTTGGTTTCGGCACGAGCAGGATACTTTGAGTGGCTCGCGGTGGCACAGTGCCTTTGAGCTTGCGAAGCCATGATGTACTGTATCTACATACGGCTGTGTAGCTGTAATGGATCGTCAACCTTGATGACCTAATGGTCTCGGGAGCACGAATATCACAAAACTCCTGTGAGAAAAGAGTGATCTTAGTACGAGGCTCCTTCTTCAAGAGCAAGAGGTTTGATCACGTTGGGAACCAGGTCTAGTCTACCATTTAAAGCTTCAGCGGTAGCGTTGCCGTGATCGCTTCCTGGTACTGACAGGCTACAGCCATCATCCATGAACCATGACTCGAGGCGAGGCGGACAAACACGCCCGCGTTGTGAAGATGAGGTATTCATCCGCCATTATTTGACTTCCGGATTTTTCAGCAAGCGGTGAACATATCCTAATTGAATCACTGTACAGCTCTGCGTATCAATAAAATCACCCAGAACCAAGGCTTCATCTTCATCATGACCATTCCTCGGGTCAAGACGACTGGATTGCAACGCGCCTCGGCCTCCTTACACACAGTTCTTAGGTAGCAGTCTCGCACGGTCTGTCATGATAGCTTGATGTACCTGCTCAAACGGGTGCCGTTGTCGCATTGCCTCGGTGACGGCGATTGGCCTTTTAGCACATGCACTAAGCCGGATATGGGGCTCAGCCACTGTGTTATCGCCCATCCTAGCGATGGATGCGTCACACCCTCTTTGCCCGCCCCCAGGCCCGCTGAGGCAACACTGGAGCTGTCGCACGCAGCTTGCGCTTGCTTATCTACCCCAGGTGCTGCCGCCATCACTTCTCTTCCTTTCATCATCTCATTCATACCCATCATCCCATTCTCCATCCTTTACAGCATCGATCTTGTCTGATACTATCAAATCAGACGGTCGAGGACATCACTTTGTCCATTTGTTTTCTGTCTTTGAGTCGCAGGTAGACCAACTCCAAGCTTTACTGCTCCGTCTTTTTCGCGCTTCATCACCATGAAGTCAGTCCTCACTCTCTCCGTGGCCGCTGTCGCCAGCGCAGCCTCCTTCAGTATCGGCACCGTCCACGACAAGGCTGCCCCTATTCTCAGCTCAATCGATGCCGAGACCATCCCTGACTCGTACATCATCAAGTTCAAGGACCACGTTGATGGCAACGCCGCCAGCGACCATCACATGTGGGTTCAGGACGCCCACAAGCAGGGCGAGACTGAGCGCATGGAGCTGCGAAAGCGATCCATTCCCTTCTCAGACAAGGCTTTCTCTGGCTTGAAGCATACTTTTGACATTGGTGATGCTTTCAAGGGCTACGCCGGCCATTTCGACGAGTCCATGATCGAGAAGGTCCGAAACCACCCTGACGTAAGTATCATCATTCATGCCTCATGTATCATCATAAGCTGATTATCCGCCCAGGTCGAGTTCATTGAGCGAGACACTCTTGTCCACACCATGGTCCCTGTTTCTAACAAGGACATGATCATGGAGGACAAGTGTGACCCCGAGACCGAGCGACAGGCTCCTTGGGGCCTTGCCCGTATCTCCCACCGCAACACCCTCAACTTCGGCAGCTTCAACAAGTACCTCTACACTGCTGATGGTGGTGAGGGTGTTGACGCCTACATTGTTGACACTGGTACCAATGTCCACCACGTCGACTTCGAGGGCCGTGCCCACTGGGGCAAGACCATTCCCTCTGGTGATGCCGACGAGGATGGCAACGGCCACGGTACTCATTGTTCCGGTACTGTTGCCGGTAAGAAGTACGGTGTTGCCAAGAAGGCTAGCGTCTATGCTGTCAAGGTCCTTCGATCTAACGGCTCCGGATCCATGTCCGACGTAGTCAAGGGTGTCGAGTACGCTGCTACCAGCCATCTCGAGCAGAAGAAGAAGGCTAAGGATGGTAAGCGCAAGGGCTTCAAGGGCTCTGTCGCCAACATGTCTCTCGGTGGTGGCAAGACCCAGGCTCTTGATGCCGCTGTCAATGCTGCTGTTCGTACTGGTATTCACTTTGCCGTTGCCGCCGGCAACGACAACGCTGATGCCTGCAACTACTCCCCCGCTGCCGCCGCTGAGCCCGTCACTGTCGGCGCCTCCGCTCTTGATGACAGCCGTGCTTACTTCTCCAACTACGGAAAATGCACTGACATCTTCGCTCCTGGTCTGAACATTCAATCCACCTGGATCGGCTCCAAGTACGCCGTCAACACCATCTCTGGTACCTCAATGGCCTCTCCCCACATTGCTGGTCTCCTGGCCTACTACCTCTCTCTTCAGCCCGCTGAGGACTCCGAGTACGCCCTTGCTTCCATCACCCCCAAGAAGCTCAAGGAGAACCTTATCTCCGTTGCCACTGAGGACGCTCTCTCCGACATCCCCTCCGACACCCCCAACAAGCTTGCCTGGAACGGCGGTGGCTGCAGCGACTACAAGAAGATTGTCGAGGCTGGCGGCTACAAGGCCAAGAGCGCTTCTCCCTCTTCCCCCGTTGAGGAGCTTAAGCATGCCGTTGAGAAGGAGATCGGTGTTGTCTCTAACAAGCTGACCACCGGCGCTAAGGAGGTTGGCTCCAAGGCTGAGAAGTTCTCCAAGAAGATTCATGAGCTCGTCGACGAGGAGCTCGAGCAGTTCCTCAAGGAGTTGAACCTGTAAGATCTATAATCTTATCATTCGGTGCATTGATTACACATTTTTTTCTTGGGAACACGGATGAGCATGGGTCTTTTTGGTTTGGGTAACATGATATTGACATGGGCGCTTGCTTTTTGATGACCAGTCGTCGCATTGCGCGCCTGATTGCATGGGTTAGTTCCATGAGAGCAGGCTGTATTTAGCCTCGGCTCAATTTACAATAAATCTCTTTATTCTAGAATACTCGTTTTAACTGTGACATGTTTTTACATATAATACCTTGGCCTTTCCGTGTATCGGCCATGATTCTTTGCTGATGGTAACTGTAGCGTTCCTGCTAAGCTTTGCCGCTCGCTGACTTACAAATAGTTCTTTCCCACTCCGAATCGCCCAACGTTGCTCTCGTTCCTTCCTGCGTATTGTTGACCACTTTACGGCTGTTGATTCACTCCTCGAGTTTATCATGTCTCCCTTTTCATACTATCCCATCTGGGGCCATCACCAGCCAGACATTAATCTATTCTTCATACAGTTGCTTCGAGCCTATACCCAGCTTTCATCAGTATTCCAGCTTTGTACCTCTGCGATTGCAGATTCGACACGTTTACGAGAGATGCTCCGGCGTAACAGCTCCCGAAAGAAGAACCGTCGCCCACTGAGTCGAAGCAAATCGACCAACTCTGTTGTTCGCAGCCCGATCCGTAATCTTGAGTCCATTGACCCTGTAAGGGCTGAACGGGACGCCAACATCGCTGCCATCGTATCCTACCATCGAGCTCAGGATCGACCGAGTAGTGAGGGGATGAGTATACCGCGTGACCCAGCGAGCTTCTACCCTGACAAGAGCGATGGCACTGGCAGCGTCATCAGACACAGTCTTGAGCGGAATGACAGTGCTCTGAGTCGTCATGGCACTCCAAACATTGTGCGACAGCAGAGTGTTCGCTTCACTGGACCTTCTGCCCTGCCCCGTAGAACCCTAGCATCAAGAGCGAATGGTGGTCGAGATTCGCCGACAAAAGCAACTTCGACGATTCATGCTTTTGGCAACGCAAACACCAGACCTTCTACTACACTGTCGTTCCATCACGAGAGGCAAGACAACAACTCCCTTACACGACGTTACCTCGAGTCTCTGCAGCCACCCGACACGTGCTACAACCCTGAGGATGATGCCATATCCATGCCTTCATCCTTCAAAAAGGTCCGGAAGTCCCGCTCAATGTTGATATCACCACATCCCGCGATAGGGACACTGTCTAGCAAGAGCGGGCCCAGCAAGAACTTTCCGCCGCCTACGCCCTCGATACTTTCGCGTAAGAATAACGAAAATGAGGTCCTGAAAGGTACGGGACTCCCAACAACCAGTCTCAGAGCTTCGACCTCAATGAGTTTCCTCAAAAGCCGACGTAAAATGGCAGCGTCACGTTCCAGCAGCCGCGCCGAAGACAATGACCCCGCGGTCCAACTTGCCAGAGAGAGGTTTCGACAGATTCAAGAGGAAGACGAGCAGAAAAGTCAGCCATCTACCCTGTTACGGTCAAAGAACAGACAGAGTGAAGGATATACAGGCCTTCGTAAGTCCCTTCGCAACAGCAGCAATAATAGCACGGCACTCTCCTCAACGTTTTCCACCACCAGCATCTCTGTGTCAAAGCAACGAGGTATTCGAAGGACAGCGCGCAGAGTCTCTCATGGGCTGAGATCAAGATTGCGAGGAATTTTCGGCAGAGGAAAGGACGACGAGGAGCCTGAACAGCAAAAACATGACCAAGGCATGACAGAGAAGAATTCCGACAGAGACAGTTGCCTACAGCTCAGAGATGTCGAGGCGACCGAGGAGGCTTCGATGTTTCGAGTTACGTCGCATATTGCTTCATTGCACGACGTACCGTCAAACCAACAGCTTAGGTCTCGCAAAGTCAGCGTCGAAAGCTTTGCAGATAGCGAGCAACATCTTCCTGACGACAAGTCCCGTGTCACCAGCTGGACCAATTCGATAACAAATACAGTGACAAGCCATGGGACTTTCGCAGATTGGGAGAGGCAGCGTCTCTCTGTTATCAAGGAGAATGGCACCCACGTTCCTTCATCACTTCGTTCGATCGAGCCGCTGGAGCAACAAACTCGAGAAATGATAGCAGACATGTCTATTGATAGTGAGCGTATTTATTCTGCCCTCATGAACCGGCTTGGACAAAAGGACACTGATAAAAAAATCCCACAAGCTCAGCCTGACTCAGTCTGGAGAAATGAAATCGATACTGGGCAGAAAGGTGCGAGTCACAAGCCAGCAAACAGCCAATGGGATTGCTCTACCATTCGATGCGTTCGGCCTGATGATGAGATTTTCAGAAACAATGGAGACGAATCCTCACAAGGCTCGAGTTCTGCTACTGAGGTCCCAGATAAATCCTGCCATTTGCCTCAGAAAGTCTCCACGCCCATACATGAGCATACGACTGGCTGGGATTGGAGTGACGATAGAGCGGACTCTGAAAACGAGCGTACATGTGTACCACTTAGTGGACTTGAACCACCAAGAACGATGAGCCACAGGAGCTCCGCCTTTTTTGCAAGCCCATCTTGTTACCCGTTACGGTCACCGAGTCCCTACCGTCGTGCGCTGCAGGCTAACATGAAGACTCTCTCTGAAGATGACCAAGGTGGCCTACCAGGGTCACAATATCTCCATTCACTGTCGGCCTTGAGCCTGCTAACTCGTCAAAACAGCAACTCGTGTTCAGAGAAAGACTTGCAAGTCGCAGACACGGAAAGTGTCTACTCTTCTGTAGGGGACGATACCAAGCCACTGTCTACAGCCGCAGAACCTAACAATGGGGGACAGTCCACGACCTACGCATACAATGGTTCTGGATCCTCCGAGGCCCCCTTATACAGACAAGGTTACCAACACCAACGTGACATATCAACGGCCAGCTCGGTGGAATGGAAGACATGGCTCAGTTCAAAAGTGTCAAAGCTTGAGGCACCTCTTACGCCCACCAAACGGGAGAATCGGAGGCAAGACAGCGGCGTTCTGCCGCTACTGGGCCATGTCAGAGAATACGCTTCGATGGGCTCTACACCTGAGCTTCTCGCACCTACAAACGATGGTGCGTCAAACCGTAGTCCCCTGAGCAGGGTGAAGGGGAACGCGCAAAGCTTTCAAGAAGGCCATAGTCGATCAAATTCGATACGCCAAGTTGTCATCGGATACGACGAGAACGCGTCGCCAAATCACAAAACCAGTGTTTACGCAAAAGAGCGGCCCCCATCAATACCACCCCGGAGTACTCTCAGAGCGGTGCCTTCTCTCCCAAGTGTAGGTTCAAAAGGGTATGTAATGGACATGGGGCCAATGAAGGAGATGCAGCGTATGCGGTCCCTGAACACGGTAGGGCGTCTCAATTCAACGCCAGAGGAGTCCATCACTAAGCGCCGCTCTCGGGCACGACTTTCTGGGTGGCAAGGCTCACCAACTAAGTCGAGTCCTGGAATTGTTGCCTTCGCGAAAAGTCATCCTCTTGGGACCACTGGCTCTCCTGCCCTAAGAGGAGGACTTGACACGAGCTACTCTATGGCCGGGTCACAACCAACAGAAGAGAAACGAAGAGAAGAAATAGAGGAGTCGGAGGTGAATGCCCAAGTAATAGGTAGCAAGACAATGGTGGACATGTTTCTGAGCAGCCGGCGCAACCGGGGAGATAGTGCGAGCAGTGGATTTGGTAGTTCACCAGCGGCGTTTCTCTGATGCGCTGTGGGGTTTAAGAGTGCCCGAGTGTTGGAACTAATATGGCGAAGAGTAATTTTAGATAATGAGAGAGTATGCGTAGTAATGCTGCGGCAAGGTCGTCAATACTTTTGTACCTATATAGATTACTTGGAGAGGGACTTTCACTACATAAGCCACCCTCACAATAAGACACGACCTTTATAGCCACCAACGCAAAATGGCAACACATTTGACTCGGAAGCGTCTGCACTAATGCTAGAGAGTGTGATGCTCATTAATATTAATATTTACATAGTCTGGTTGACTGGGCTTACGTGCACCTCCCAGTACTTTGCAAACTCTTTGGGAAAGCTCTTCTTCCTCGCCTCACTCACCCACTCGCCGTATTCTGCGTGAGTCACCCCCTCGTCTAGCACGCCGTTCTTCTTGTCCGACTTTGTAAACTCGAGGAAGTCTAGTGTCACCTTGACATACTCTCCAAGCGCCTTGCGCACATCTGCAGTAGCGCCCGTGGCGAAATTGAGGAGTAGAGGTTGTAGAAGTGGCGCATCAGTAACACTAGGGTGAGCTGTTCCGATGCTTGTGAGGAACCAGGCTGAGCCGACTTTATCGCGTACGCCGCGTACCAGATCGACGACCGTGTCGAAGTGCGGACGGCCGAAGAAGACGCTGTGTGTCTTGGACCACGAGTTGGAGTGGACTACGAGTAGAGGAACGGGGATATCGGCGTTGAGCTGGCCGCTGGACTTGCCAGGGTCGAGAGCGATGCCGCCAATGGCTGGATTGGCAGCGGTGGTATTTGCTGTCTTGAGGGCCTGAAGAGCTCCTGTTGCGCCGTAGGAGTGGCCGTTGATGGTGAGGTGGTTGAAGTCTAGACGGCCAGCCCATGCATCAAGGGTTTGGCCTTCGTGGCGAGAGCTGGACGTGAAGATATCCGAGCCTTTGCCCTCGTTGATGTCCTGAAGGACACGGATGGCTTGGAGGATCTCTTCGGTACGGAAAGCGAGTTGTTCTCTCTTGAGGATGGTGTCGTTCATGGGCGGATCAGATACGAGATCGCTTTGTTTCAGGAGAAACACAGGCCGGTCTTTCTTATCCTTGATCTGGACCATGGTGCCGGGACAGCTGCCGTCGCGATGCTCGAGAGCAGCGATGACATGGCCGCGACTGGCAAGTTCGCCGAGGTAGTGGGTGTAGTCTGTTCTGGAACTCACGGCGCCGTGAGAAAAGACCATGACGGGAAACTTGTGGCCATCTTTGCTTTTTGTGTCAGAGCCGAGGAGAGGCACGTCGATCTTGGCAGGGATCTTAATACTGCCGACAAAGAGCCACAGCGCAAATGTGAAGATGGGCCGAATGAGGAAGTTGTTCACGCCGGCAGCGCGCGCGTAGCCTTCAGCTGTGAGACTCATTGGTTTAGGGACCCAGGGGTGTAAAGCAGCGCGTGAAGCAGCGCCTTTAACAGTAGGATAGTACACAGTGAAGAGCACACTCTCCACCTCAAATGCAGGCTCTTTCGATTCTTTTAGCAACGTATCTGAAATGCGCTTTGGCTTTTCAAGCGGAATCTCCAAGTCTATCGCGCCGACTGAGTGAGGACCAGAATATGCCGGGAGACGAGATGAGAAGAAGGGCTGCCACGTGACGAAGCAGTAGAGAACATAGACGCCTACGACGGAGCATGCGATGTAGCGCCATGTTAAGCGCGGACGGAGCAGGTATCTAAGATATGCCGTGAAGCGATGAAGCGACGGAGATGTCGCGAGGCGGGTATACCACGTCGACGGCCTAGGATCAAGCCATCTTGGTTTTGGCGCTGAAGCTGGTTCGGACATTGTGAGCGGAAGATCCGGATCGGAGTTGGAGGAGTAAGGAGAGAGGGGATTTAGTTCCAGATCGACCGAGTCTTGCCGTGACATTATCGAGAGGGAAGGACTATAAACGAAGGGAGTTTTATGGCTTGTGAGATGGGAATTAGCGTGAGTGATGATGTCGTTGAATGAGACGCGGTGGTGATGCTGGGGTCTGTTTCTTGTTAGTGGCTGTGATGACGCAAGCGGGTCTCGGATGGGGAAGTAATGCTTAGGTATGGGATTATTCATCAACACCATGGGTTGGTAAAGCTATAATAGTTAAATTATGTCACATTCCTCCAAGTATTCATCGTTGAACTTGGTACATGCGTGCGAGACTACCGCCAGCTGAGGTATTCTTGAAGCCCAGGGTACCTCATGGCCAATGAGCTTGAGGCGGGATATGAATGGGATGTGGTGAAAGTGGTTGAGGATACGCAAAAAAACATCCGAATCAAGAGTACGCTTCAACAATACAGCTGCCGCAGCAGAACCATGAATACTGTCGGCTCATCTACAGGGCCCAATGTTACAATACTAAGGCCTATAGATCGCTATACCCACTCGGAACAGCGACCCGATGTCGAATGTCAGATTAAGGGCGCGTGTGACGTACATAAGGCGCAACACTCAAGCCTCAAAAATAAAAATAAAAGGGCTTCGTTCTCATGGAGAGAAGCGACACGGAATAACATCAACCACAAATCCTGACCATCATGAGCCGGGCTTCGATTGAACTACGCCCGGAAACTGGGCGTGGAGAGGATGATATCTCTTCAGAGGTTGAAGGTCTCGAGCCTGACCTTACGGACACCCATCAAGTTTCCTCTCTGCCGCCTGTGGATGGTGGGAAAGATGCGTGGTTGTTCCTAGCGGCGGCGTTTACGGTCGAGGCTTTGACGTGGGGTGAGTCCTGAGTCTGATGTCAAGTCGTTGATGCCAATTGTTGACTTATCCCACAGGCTTCCCATTCGCTTTTGGCATTTTCCAGGATTACTACAGCACTAATGCACCCTTTGAGGGGTCATCAGCCATTGCCGTGATTGGTACCTGTGCCATGGTACGTTATGCCATTGGCTTGTCTTCGCTCTTACTAACCAATGGTGCAGGGAATAATGTATCTCGGCCTCCCCTTCTGCTTGAGCCTCCACCGTCTCTATCCCAAGCAAACTCGCTGGTCTCCCGTTATTGGCCTCTTCATCATGTGCACCGCCCTAGCACTGAGTTCGTTTTCCCAGAATACCACCCATCTCATCCTGACACAAGGTGTCCTATACGCCATCGGCGGAGCCATCTCTTACTGTCCATTGATCTTATACTTGGACGAGTGGTTTGTGAAGCGCAAGGGCCTGGCATTCGGAATCATGTGGTCCGGCACTGGTCTCGCTGGCTTCGCTCTGCCGCTTCTTTTTGAGAAGTTCCTTCACGAGTATGGCTTCCGCACCACGTTGAGAATATGGTCGCTGGCTGTGTTCGTGCTGACGTTGCCGTTGGCCTACTTCATCAAGCCTCGTCTTCCGCGTTCCACTACGAGACATGTCAACCCCTTCAATCTGGGCTTTACACTGCGACGGAAATTCATGCTTCATCAACTTGCCAACATTGCCCAGGCGCTGGGATTCTTCCTGCCGGGGATTTATCTTCCGTCATATGCTCGAACCGCTCTTGGCGCAGGGTCCTTTGCTTCAGCGCTTACGGTTCTGCTGATCAATGTCGCTTCAGTGTTTGGTTGTGTAGCCATGGGCGCGCTTACAGATCGTTTACATGTTACGGACTGTTTCATGATCTCTGCCGCCGGCACGACGCTCAGTACGTTCTTGCTCTGGGGCTTCTCGACGAACCTGCCGGTATTGTACCTGTACTGCATCAGCTACGGCATCTTCGCCGGCTCATACACGTCTGCTTGGCCCGGTGTAATGCGCATGGTATCCTCAGTTCCTGCCAACTGCAGAAGTAGCAGCGGAGCATCATTCGACCCGTCCATGGTACTCGGCGTTCTATGTGCGGGCCGAGGCATCGGGAACGTTGTGTCTGGACCACTGAGTGGAGCGTTGATTAAAGGAATGCCATGGCAGGGCCAAGCTGCTGCTGGATACGGAACGGGATATGGAACTTTGATCGTGTTTATAGGCGCTACGGCAGCAGCTAGCGGCGCGACATTTGTATTCAGACGAGTTGGATGGATGTGATTTGGCCGGAATGCAACGGACAAAGGCCTCAAAAGTATGAATCACGTTTAAAATCCTGAAATATCTTCAAGTCCAAGAATAAACACCCACGGCCACGCCTTCAAACCAATCGCAGGGGGTTTGTGACACGCCTAGTCTCAGCTGACACGAGGCTAAGCAGCACCACTCGCAGGTAATGGGGCAGATGAAGTGCTTATGACACCATCGTTATGCGAGTCTTTCGGTGAGCGACTCAATGGAAGGTCTCTAGGGCCGGTTTCCCATTCGATCTGTGTATATCTAATCGCTCATTTCGTCTCATTTTAAGGGCAGTGTTTTCGCATTCCCCTTCTTTTGTCTCCTCTTCAATATCCTCCTGCGCGGGTTTTGCACACAAACATGGCGGCAATAATCCCAAATACGAGTCCCCGAACAATACCACCTGATGGAGCTCGAGACTATGATATTCAAAATGCACTCCTCAGATCCAAGATTCGCGATCTCGAGAAAGAAGTCCAGCAAATGAACTCTCTACTCAACAGCCACAAGAACTGCGCCAAATATCCCTCTAGTCCTCCACGACTGGACTCGAAAGTGGCGAAGGCCTCAACATTGGGGTGTCCGGCCTGAAGACTTGCGGAGGCAAATAAGACAGGTAAAATCTTGAAAATTAGGGGTTTGGCCTGGCGCTGACTTGAGATGTTTCAGTGTGTTTAAGCGGAAGGGAACGCTGGTATTCGTCCGAGGGCTTACGATTGGAGCTCGGCAGATCGACAGAACGGGTTTGGATAAAGATACCTCTGGACTTTTGGTGCTTGCATGATATGATATTAGACTGAAAGTTGAGAAATTATAGATAACATAGACTGCGATGGGATTGATGTTTCTTCTCTCCTCTCTTAATCGATACTCTTCGATTCATGTGATCCTGCTCGGAAGCAAGATTATGACTCACGCATTCCGTTCCACAGACTGCCAACATCCGTAAACTCAACTTCCTGTAGCATAGACCACCAATTCGGGAACGGGTCCGGAACGCAGGCATTAACAGCCGCGCCCAGACCGGTTGGCGGTTGAGCTTGTCTGGTCGTCGTCAGCTCATTCTCCTCATCTCGTCTTAGTGAATTGCGATCTGCGTGGCTGATCTGCTGCAGATGCTGATCCGACCTATCAACAATTCGATATTCGTGTATCGACTGATGCAGAGTTTCGAAATCTGCTCTTGTTCTGCCTAGATACCGTCCTGCGTCCTCAGTAGCTCTCTTGTATAACAGCGATGAGTTCTGAATGGTTTTTATCTAATAAGTTAGCTTTTGGCAACCTCAAACCAAGATTTATTATATATTTACCCAACCACCAGCCAACTCCCAAGCATTCTGAAACTCTTCCAGGTACTCCAGTCCCCAGTTCATCAGCTGCTCGGCCCTTGAACTTCGGCCGAGATTCATGCTCGGAAACCGGAATACATAGAGATTCAGAAAGCACCCGGTAAAGGCGCAGAATCCAGAGAAGGGCGTCATGAGTGGGATGCCGCACTCGGAAGCCTCTTGGAGTAAACAGGCGATCTGCTCTGCTGCGTTGAATAGTTCCCTGGCGTTTTCATCCCACCACCCCGGCGGTGCTTCGGCTTCTAGAAGGGGGGGATCTACAGGACCTCGAGGTGTTGAGTCGGCTCTGGGTAAAAAAGGGAGGTACTCTCGATGAAGCATAATCGTACTAGATAGATATCAGCACAAGCCGCTGGTATGAGCCTCTCGAGGATAGTTTCTTACCTCAGATAGTAGAGCATGTTCAGATAAATGAACGACTCTCCATGCCCTAGAGTCATATGTACAACAACACTGTGCTGCGGATAGTAGAGCCTCTCATGCTGACCCTTTCTCCATTCTTCCAACCTCTCCCGGCATTGTGACCAAAGCGACCCAGGAACCCAAGGACAATTCTCAGGCGCACACATGCCAGGCGCACATCGTCCGTTATTAAAAACAAACGCCATTGCCTGGGCGTAGATATCAAAGCCGAGCGCTATCGTCTCAAAGCTTTGTGCGAGGCCAGATAGATCGCCGGTGCAAACATGATCGAGCGAAGCGGCGTCGAACCCGAAAGCAAAGTCAGTGTAGTTGAGTGGTCGAGGGACCTTGAGCTTGTGCATCTCGGACATTGGAAGCATACGTGGGTTATACGTGCCGGAGTTGATCGTGCAGTCCATGATGAAACAAGCCCAGTAGGTCCTCGACTCTACCGCTATGGCCATTACGTCCGTGTCGTTGTTTTGAGATATATCAAGTGGGTGAGGGCTGACTCGTGAACTATGGAGAGATTGCATGATACGTATTGCCATCCCTGTTCACATTAGAAAAGAATGATGTGCTGTGCATTAGAAGACCTACCGCAGTGCATCCATGCTTTGTGGTACTCGCGCACGCCCCATTCGTACAGCGTCAAGATGAGCAGAGCCTGTACGACTTGGACCTTTGGCGGAAGCAAAATAGCATCGGATAGGGTACTCCAAGCGTAGGAAGCATATCCTTCGCTGCTCTTCAAGCTCCTGAGCCAATCCCCAGTGACTATCGAGCACTGCTTTCTCGTAATGGCGAGAATCGTAGCTAGCAATGCTTTGCTCTCTTTGGATCGGATTGTCTGGTACTCTTTGATAAACGCCGATGCTTGGAGAATTCTCAGCTCCGGAAACTTTGCTGTGAAGATATTCAAAGCTTTCAGGATGACACTGATTGGTAGGTGTGTGAGATGGTCATCCACAGTCTCGGGCACATGGTATGAAGTTGCTTGTCTTGAAGACGTGGGACTAGGGGTGGGTTGAAAGCCCGGGATGCTTGATGTCACCGAAACACCATCTCTCGGAGTCAGCGTTGAAGGCGCACTCTGCATTCTTCTAGCAGCTTTCTTAGCAGACCTGGCCTGCGGTCTCGCGAGTTCGCAGTCCAACGTCCCTAGTCTTGAGCATCTTTGACAGGGCGCGGTTCCGGTGTGAACGCACTTGACCTTGGCTTTTCTATCAGCGCCCCACGCAGTCAGCTTCTGGTCACAATATCAATTCCGAACAATATCTCACCGGCAGTATTCGCACGACAGACTGGACCGCATTGTTTCTGGGGCTGGCGGGAAAGGACGGAATGTCGGCTTTGGGGGAGAATGCTGAAGAGCTAATAAAATTGCAGCACCGGTTTTCGGATCTCGGATCTGGTCAAGCCTCAACAGTGGAGAAACTGGACATGGCCCGACTTCCGGCCATGAGTTGATCCGGCATGTATAAAGTCATCCTGTTTCTAATAGAGGTTTAAGATAGAACTCTCTAAACAAATATATGATTTTCTTACAATCTATTCCATGTTTTTAAATCTTAGACTAAGGTGAGAATATAGTATATCGTTGGAACTTTTGCATGCTCACTGTAGACGAACCTCCTGTACTTGATAATTCCTGTATGTACTGCTTCTGAAATATGTAATCAGTACCAGTAACTACGCTGAAAACAAAAAGTCTAGCTCGAAGCACTAGTATTTCAAAGAACTTCGCTATCAGTTCGGCGCGATTTCTATTGTCGAATACGATATAGTCGTGTCGAAATACTGGACGGAAACGTACACTCCAAGATTTGGTCGGCTATCAAGCTTAGAAACAAAAACACGACATAGTTATAGGTGTTCTAGGTGCGGGAGGATGCTCCGCTCCAATCTGCTGGATTCCTTAACACGATTGCGTGTTGCTGCTCTATCACATCTCCTCGCGTTCCATAGGCAGGCAAGAGATACCAAAAATGTAGGAGATGCGGAGCCTTCTCTGTTCAGCATCCGATATCTCTGAGGGAGGGTTTGAAGAAAGAGCAGCGAAGAGGATTCTCGTTCTGGGGAGGAGAATATGGCTGATGCCCTGATGGTGGGAGATGAATTGGTCATCTTGGCTCAAGTAATCCATGGCGAAGCTTGTTTGTATAAGTAAATCGGTTGTGTTTGCATTTCGTTGACTCTGAATAGGCTCTACCAGTATGGACTTCTAATTTCGTTGACTCTGAATAGGCTCTACCAGTATGGACTTCTATCTGTATTAAACTTTAACCCAACTATAAATATTATAATTCTACAACTCCTAGATTGCTCTGGCACGACTTCGAGAGGCTGCTATGTTGATTCCTGGCCGTGCGATGAAAGCACGTCTAGTTGGACGCCTTATTTCTGTAGACGCGAAGAGGAAGACGGACTTAACAGACGGTTATCTGCCATGGCGAATGACCGGTCGGCAAGAGGATATCTGCTGTCGTCGGCCTCCGCTAAAACAAGATTATCCGGATACCAAACATAAAAGGCAACCATAACCAAAAGCATCAAGACAGAGTCAAAAACAAAAGTCGGCCACTCGTACTGCTGTAGATAGCCTCCCTTATCCATGATGAACTCCACTACTCGGAAGATGTTCCTCACAAGGATAAGAACAGAAGTGAAGTAGAGCATATTGAGATAGGCTTCCCAGCGGATTTCCACGGGAATATTCGTGTGTCTAAGATGCGCCCGGAATCTTCGGTGGAAGACCGCACAGCAGATGACAAACGCCAGAAAGAGCACGACCTGGGCGATTAGACCGGCAATGACTATAATGTTGCCGATCCGAGCGAGCTTTGCGTTGGCTAACAGACCCCCGCCATTGCCCTGTATATTGAATGTGATGAAATCTCCAATGACAAACAGGCGAGTAGTCCAGCGGATGGAAATCAGAGAACATGCTTCTCCACCAACCGCTCTGACCAAGCGGGAATAGACCATGTATAGCGTCGCGGCGAAGAAGACGGGCGGCAGAAGGAGGAACAGCGATTGCATGATGTAGATAGCGAGGGAATTAGTGGCGTTCCAGGCTATAGCTCGAAAGAAGTAGCCGAGTACTTCGCCTTTACGCACGTATTAGTGGTTGTAAGGAAGAGCTTGACAAGCAGTGGGACTTACAAATACCGCCGATGAAGAAAGGTACGCAGAACCACAGTTTGGCCTTGAACATTCGCCAGCCATGGAGTATTGTGATGGAAAGGAAAAGAATGGTAAATGCGATGGCAACTGGAAGACTGGGCACATATTCCCAAAGATAGACGTCATCTACGAATGGTTTCAGAGCCGGCATTTTCAAACGAAGAAGTAATTGGTGTTGCTTTGAAGAAAGAAAGAAAGAAAAAAAGGATGTTTTATGTAATTGACAAAGGAAAGCGAGAAGTGCTTGTAGACAAGATGAGCCGAAGAGTTTTATGGATATGAATTGGAGTGAAGGAGGATGACTTGATGTTAGATCGCGACAAACCTGACGTCTTATAATAAACCTGAGCTTCTTTGCATTATGATTTACAGCTAAATTCTATCACTTTCCTAACAATTTTTGCTGACACGCGTGTTGTGTATTAGCCATAAATCCTCCAGGTCATTCTAACCTGGGGTTGAAGTCCGACACGCGTGTTAGCTAAGCAATCGACAGGGTTGACACAGCACACCTTACTGCTGATGGCTTAGTCTCCCCTCGTTAAGCTTTAGTTAGACAAGGTGGTCGTTGTCGATCATTTTAAGGAGCAGGGCTCCCAGGCAATGGTATCCTACTGCATCTCCCGAGTTTCCATTTCCCTCTTCCTCGATCACGCGTATTTTGAAACCCCGACAATTTAAGCCTAATAGAAACACAGCTGCATCTTGAACCTGGCTTGAGTTAGATCTATACCGAGTTCCATTGAGAAACCTCCTCTTCCGCTTCTCTCAGCATGCTTCGTCGCAGCCATAAAAAGTCAAAGAGAGGTTGTGTGCAGTGGTGAGTTAATGATATCCCCAACGTCTTTTTTCAACCACCAGTTAACATACAGGCTGTTAGTAAGCTACGGCATGTAAAGGTACCTGCATCCCTTCATCCTCAGTTGACGATATGACTAACACGCGTGTTGGTTTAGTGCGACGAAGGCCACCCATTATGTCGCCTCTGCATCATGTCAGGGCGGGACTGCAGCTTTGCCTCACGACCTCGACTCGACGACCAAAAGTCCTCCACTTCTGACCTGTCTTCTAGGGAGGGCTCATTCCTCAGCCCAGGTGATGACCAAAAGTCGGGCAGCGTCACGTCGTTATCGGACATTACTCCACCGAACAGCCATGAGCCCACGTTTGACAATGTTGTCAACCTGGAGCATATGGAGCTATTCGTTCACTTGACAACCAACAAAGACCTGTTCAGTCTTGGTGACAAATTCGGGGATCATCAACCTAACTTCGACATCTGCATTAAAAAGAGCGTCGAGGCACCTTATCTTCTCCACCAGGTGCTAGCATTCTCTGCGCGCCATCTCGCTGTGATACACCCCGAACGCTCCGCACATTACCTCCATCAGGCTGTTGGTCTGCAGACACGGGCCGTCTCCTTATTCAATTCCACCAAACGCGAAGTCGGTTCGTCCAACTGCGTCCCCATTCTCCTATTTTCTGTCACGCTTGGCCATCATCTCTTAGCTGATGCGTTGGCCAGCCGTGGCCCTGGTGGTCTTGATGAATTCCTTACTCAATATGTGCAGTGCGTGGATATGAATCGCGGCATATACAACGTAGTCGTCTCTGCATGGCCTCTTCTACTGGATTCGGAGCTCGAACCAGTTCTCTCGTGGAGTCGAGGCCAATCGTCCAAGGACCCAGTTGGCAATCACTGCCATCCGGTTCTACAACTCATAAACGACTCGACATCGCTGACGGATACTGAGAAAGGAGTATGTCGAGAGGCGACTGAATATTTACAGCTCGGATTTGATGCTGTGTCGATGGAGGAGGAGGGTGAAACAAGCAGCCGCTATCGCATGATCTTTCAATGGACCATGCTGTCGTCTCCGGAATTCACCAGCCTGTTATCAGCGAAACAGCCCGAAGCTCTGATATTGCTGGGTTACTATGCCTCGCTGTTGCACCACGGGAGGAATCTATGGCAGGTCGGAGATACGGGGGCGTACCTCTTGGGACTCATTGTAGACTATCTCAGGCCAGAGTGGTATTTTTGGCTTGACTATCCTAGAAGGGTGCTGAGAAATGATCTTGAATAGGGCCATGCGAGCGAGGCTACGGTGAACGGCTGGGTCTATTTTGGGGAAAGTATGTACAGTCAAGCGAACCAATTTAGGTGATTGCGGAAGAATTCGCCTTGGAAAGCCCATAGTAATAGAGCCAACAAGAGAATCATCAACGCCATCTCTTGTGAAGCGCTCTTCTTAGTACAATCCCGGCTTCTTTATGCTTCCTTGAGTGGAATACTGAGGCTTTACCTGGCTTACACGTTTGCCGACGACTTATTCGAGATCACCTGGCGCCATCTTTTATCATTTGTGATAAGAGAATTGATAATGCCAATCGAGACCATCTATCTTCGCCGTCAGTGGAAAGATTGTTCATTCGAACTTTGAATGTTCAATTAGTGTTACTTACTCTGTGCAGAGCGAGCTGTTGAAGCCCAATCTTGCGTGGAGCAGGCAAACTGCTCAGCCACAAAGGATTACCATCCTTACGTTACTGTTGACTCACCGACCGAGCTGAAAAAATGCTTGATATTAAGCTAGCACAGGCGGCTGTTTTGTTTTGTTCACAAATAAACTAATTCCTGAAAGCGAGTTATCATTCAATAAACACCATGCATCTCGATTCCCTACCAGGAGAACTCCAGTGCCAGATTATCCGCCATCTGGACCCCATCAGCCTCATCTCACTCAGCCAAACCAACGCTCAGTTTCACCGCCTTATCAATCCACAAAAGAGACACTTTGCCGAACGGCTGCTCGCGCTTGAGTTGCTTCCCGAGGTTGGAGGCCCTACTCTCATATTTCGGTCAAAAGATCACGCCTTGCAGCCAAAATGGCCCGGGGAAGAATGGGACGCCATGCGATGGGCGTGCACAGATTGTCTCCGTGTTCTCCCTCACAAAGATTTTGACAACCACTCGCTTCTCAGATTGGACTACCGAAAGCCTATTCCTGGGTCTCCAGCTGCTAAGACGGTTACTTCGTGGGAGCCTATATCGCGCTCAAGGCCCCGAGACAAAAACACAGAGCGGGCGAGGCGAGATGCTGAGGACGCTGCCCGGGCTGAGAAAAAAAGGCGCGCAGCCTATTTTCTCTCTGTGACAGGTGGCAGTGGCCACGAGCATGCGACACCAGTCAGAGACAAGTTTCAAACGTTTCGAGACTGCGGGATGAAGCTATTCCAAGGAATGAATTTTCTCAAATTCCTAGAGCTGGAAGAGGGTGCAATACTGGAGATGCTTAACCAGAACGCCATTTCTATCGAGCGCGAAGAATGCGGCAAGAAACGCTGGCTTCGAAGGTGCAACGAGTGTCGGTTCCGAAAAGGCTTGATATACCATAAACTCAACACGACCTGCGGCACGAAGAAATTCCCCATTGTGCCTAGTCGTAAGGTTGAGTTTGCATCAGCCATTGACCGATACTTTCCAGGATTCTCGGACAACCTGGAGCACCAGAGACCTCCTTACAATGTTCCCTTGGGACTGATATACAGGGAACACGCCTGCGAGCAGCTCTGGACGATGTGGATGGCTCGGTGTCCTACGTGTGAGCGCTGGCAAGAACTTCGGGCCTTTCGTCTTGGAAGACTTTATCTACATTGGAAGCCCGAGAGGATGACGCTTTCTACTCAAGACCCTGGCGAGATTTTTGAAGAGGAATGGATTTCAGAAGAAATGCTCGACCAATCCTGCTGTAATTCATGCCTCGCGGAGTCCAAAGGCCGACAGGAACTGGCCGAGCGTCTCCAAGGGTGGCTGTCGGAGCTGATGATGTGGGAGCTTCGCAGATTATCCGGCCAACTAGCTTTAGGCTTCAACTCGCTCAAATGGCGATCCGGCTTCCGGCTATCCAAGCAAGATAGTGCCGAGTGGAGGAGTCTTCTCAAGCAGACATCGTGTCTTGACAAGGATTACATGTATATCTACACTTACAGCGACGTTGCCTTGCTTCGTCTTCGTCGTGGGCAATGTCTTGAGTTGTGGAAGGCTGCAAACGAAGGTTTTCAGGATTGGTATGATGGTTGGGTGCGGACTTCGGAGGAGGTTGAGGCGCATTGGAGATGGATCATGGAGTGTAAGGATGAGATTGAGGAGAGTCCTGATGTTCTGGCGGAGTGGGCTTTGGGAAGGGAGGGGGCTGCATTTACATGATTGTGAGCCTAATGATCGATATATATACTCAACAGTGGCATTATCTCGATATGGCTGTAGTTATTGTTGCTGCCTAGTATAGACCTCAGCTGAGATCGACATGTGCCACCCCCGCTTGCTCTATGAATCATTGCAGGTAGTCAGGGCATTTCCCCGTGATATTCTAGAAACCAAGCGATTAGCGACAACATTTCTCTCCAACGACAAATCTCATTTCTTGGCTCTAGCTTGCAGCACCTTTCAACCAATATCTACCCCCAATATGACCACCAAAACCCCTCACATTCCCCACATCCATCTCCTCTGCATGGAGGAGAAATTCAGCGATGCCTTCGAAGTCGCCCGCCAGAGCCGCAAACTGCCCGATTCAGTCTCAATCGAGATCCACAACTGCTCCCTATCCCAGCTGCCCGAACAAGTCAAATTCGATACTATCGTCTCACCCGCCAACTCCTACGGCCGTCTTGATGGCGCCTTCGACGACGCTATTTCTCGCCAGTTCTCACCGCGCGATGACTACCTCGCCCTGACCCGCGTCGCTCAGGCTCAGCTCTACAAGACATGGCGTGGCTTTGCGCCACCTGGTACCTGTACTCTGATCGATATTCCAGAGGAGTTTGACGCTCGATCTCGAAATGTCTATGGCACGCGGCGTGTCGCTCTCTGCCCGACGATGCGCATGCCTGCTGATGTTCGATGGGACAAAGAGGTTGTGTACGAGTGTATCTGGAGCCTACTCTGCGCTGCGGACAACCATAATCGTGATGCAGCAGAGAACGACAAGATTGAGAGTGTTCTTATGACTCCGTTGGCGACGGGCGTAGGACGTGTGAGTGCGGAGAAATGGGCGTGGCAGGCTGCCTTGGCCATGAAGCATTTTGTAGAGGCTTCTGAGAACCCGGATAAGTGGAGTGCTTTGGAATGGGCAGATCTCGGGAGGACTTCTGTTGAGACGCAGCTTACATGGACGAAGTGATCGGTGCAGGTTTGAAGATTGTAGATACATGCTGTAAAGTCGGATCCCTCTAACATGTATGGTTTCTATAAGAACGGTCTATTCACGATTACTGCCTCAAAGATGATTCACTTCAATCACGACACGACTCATGAGTTATACGACTTCATCAATGAGATGATCTTATATGCTAGTCCTCCGCACTCCAACTCAGCCACATACTCCATACAATCAGATAGTAGCGAGAATGAAATCGACTTCACACTCGGAGCCACAAAACTCTTTCTTACACTTGAATATTCTAGATTTCTCGATACTTGCTTTCTCTAGAGTAGAAACTGACTGGTTGCAACCTTACTGACCTGAGGCCTTGCCAAAACCTTTGAGATGATTGAAAGACACAAGTCTCAGCATGGTTTGATACCTAGCTTCAGGCAACATATGTGCATATTGTACCTCGAGATGAGAGTAGCATGTGCAATACCTGACGGATGTAGCTATTGCTGCGTAGGGTTACCGTTCCGCTAGCCGCCCCGTCGACGATGCTCACGGGGAGAAATAACTTTCTCTACACTCGACCAGACAAGATGGCAGGCACAGATATTCATTGACAACATCAACCATGAGCATCATATGCAACAGCAGGCATTCGTCCATTCTGTCTTGTCAAAAGCTTTAGTCTCGAAACATTCCGGATCGATGCTCATGTCAAACAGTGAAAATATTGGCCACCACTCGCCTTCGAATTCGCTTGTCGATCCCACGAATTTGCTCGTAGCACTAACCCCGGAACCTTCGAGCTCCAAATCTTCCTCACTCAAATCATTCACTTAACAATGTTGAAACAAAAACTTGAATTTGATTGTCTGAAAGATCTGCTCCCTACATTTCCAAAAGCCTATCTCACTGTCCCACCCCAATTCTGCCATTGGTTCCTCTCCCGACCATTTTTCTGCTCTAACAACACCACCCATCACCTCAGGGCAGGGCCCACCTGCCCTAGGATTTCTGCCACTGTCGGCAACGGAGCTTGATAGCTTCGAAAAGGACGAGGCTGGATTGCTGTACCCGGCCCGCCGGATTGAATGGTTGAAACGGTAGTAAAGGCAGGGAGATCCCCGGAAGCCTATTAACTGCGTTAGGCTGTATAGAGAGATGGACGCGGGTGTTAACTTAACTCTTGGTCTGGTGCGTCGCTGTGTCCAGAATTCAGTGATGGACAGGACCCGGCGAGGCTGGGCGGGCATTTTAGAGGCCATTAGAAGGCCGGTAATAGTACTGACCCGGCTAGGAAAAATTAGATGTTGTTGAAAAGACCCAGTTTTGAGGCAGACTCACCAGCTTGGGCATGTGACGGAGCGCTCCAGGAGCCACGGATCGATACACTCGGGATGGAAGCAGTGGCCACAAGGCAGCGAACGGATACCGATATCTTCCAAGAAATCCTCTGTACAGATTGAGCATTCCTGACATCTACCAGATGACGTGATGAGGCTGTTCGTGCCGTTCTGCCAAGCCCGCTCGTGATTGCCTCGAAGCGACGTCCGATATTTGGTGATTGGCATCAGCTCGAGCGCCTCCTGAGTCAGACACAAAATTGTCCTCCGAGGCGGATGGGTCGTACGTGTGGGGAAGCATCGCCTGATGAGGGCTATCTTCCTATACAAGAGAGGCG
The DNA here is from genome assembly GCA_012977755.1 of Fusarium nurragi. Taxonomy (NCBI): domain Eukaryota; kingdom Fungi; phylum Ascomycota; class Sordariomycetes; order Hypocreales; family Nectriaceae; genus Fusarium; species Fusarium nurragi. The sequence goes on along the minus strand of JAALXI010000311.1, from coordinate 4,121 downwards.
TGAGCATTAAAATCACAGCCGCAAGGATGCTTAGGATGATGGCCACCAAGGGAGGCTTGCGGGGCGCGTAGCGGTGCTCATCAGCATCTGCCCTCACAAGAATCTCTGGAGGTAAGAACATGCTTAGATAAAGGGGGGGGGGGAGAAGAGAAAGAAGCACGCCCAGCCAGGAAAAATGAAAATAAATATGCACGAGCTGGTCTTTGGGAGGTATGGGAGTAGAAAAATACGGTGTGTTGTGGTGATATAAAACGGTTTTGGCTGAGGGGTTTCTGGCGCCAATCTCTTTGATTGGAACAGGAACCGGACCAATTGGTATACCGTCTGCGGATCGGAATATGTCATGGGCCGGGAGGCACATCATGCAAACGCCGACATGCCATGTACAATGAGCTTTGTGCCATTTTCCCACAAAGATAACTCTAGTCAGGGGCTCTACAGGAAACAACTTGTTTAGTCTTGAGTGCTAAGTCAAAGCTACTCTTGTGAAAAACGTTGATCAAGACAACAAGCCCCGGGTAGGAAAGGATATATCAACTAGTCTAAATAATGAAGTACAAAAGGATCGTATCTAGCTTATTCTAACCAAAGAGACCCATTTCCAGTGATAAAATCCTTCCCTTACACAACGTGAGACCAGAACCACATTCCCGTTGACTGAAAACTCTCATTGCTGTCTTCAGGAGTCTCGAGAAGGTGTTCATCTGGTAACATGACGGCGCGAGAGGTCTGGAATTTGAATGTACTTATTAAGCTGAAGTGACTTCGAAAAGGAGTAAAAGATTGTGAAGGCCTCTAAATAGTTAAGAGATTGAGTCGAAAACAACTTGTGAAGAGCTATTGATGCCTACTGGATCTTATATATCAATAATTCGAGTAGCTTTGGCGATGGAAATGTGAACTATCCGTAGCAAATATGGTATAAATCTAAACTAAGTTGATTTTCCATGTTCTGTATCAAATATGATTTGCTATTTCGCGTATTGAGAGAGCATTCCGGCTCGTACATTCCTAGCGATTCCACGTTATAAGTATTGGAGAGGGGGATACTGAGAGTGATCGGGAATATAGTAATATATTTTATAATTAGTAAAACCAATTGCACTCCTAGGTTGATATTTGTTAGGTTCAATGTGGCAGTGACTCTATGATGAGCTGATGTGCTTGGAATATGGTAGCTGCGATGCGGGAGTCTAGGGGAAGAGATGCTATTTTGGGGGCATTGAGATTAAGGACGATGATAACCGATATGTTTATTAAGTTAAGTGAGAAAATAATACTAGAGAGGGTTCAGGCGGCCTTAGGAAAGAAAAGGGTATGGGATCTATACGGGTATTTAAGAAGGAAACCTAAGGGTTCTTATACTGCGCAATACTTAGACAAGAGCTTGAATGTAATCCAGATAATTAAGTATAGGAAGATCGGGTAAAAGGTGTTTCCAATAAATGCAAGAAGTCTCACAAGAACTATAGGCTACTTAGTATCCCAGAAAGAGATTATAAAGCCCAGGTTTGTGATGAAGGGGATAGAGACGGTTTTGGTTCCACAGGAATTTGAGCTTTGCCCAGACCCTGAATTCTTCGATTGAAGATTAGAGGCAGCTGAAAACAACCATGCACCCCGTAAACCCCATCTAAAAAGCCGTCCAAATTTCCATTCACGATACCCTGGCTTGTGCCAAGTCATCGCGCCAAAGGATCTTGGCCTGTAGCTCTGATACTCCAATGCCGATGATGGTGGATTCCGAGCAGATTGTTGCGATGATCACAGATACATCTCCATAGTCACTTGAAAGGTCATGGAGTTTCTTGCTGGTAGACAGACACGTCGTCGTCAAGCCTATCTAAAATGGTATTTAGCATAGTCTCGCGAAAGTATCGAGTTGCGGACTGACCACAGCGGCCGCGATTGACAGCGGGTCCATATTAAGCGGATTTAGATCGTTGATAAACCCACGGAGGCTAAGGCTTGATTTTTGGAAGCGTGAGATATACTTCCAGTCGATGAATTGAGGGGTTGCTTGCTCGTTCAAAACGAGACTGCCAGTAAGCGCCCCCAAGGGAGTGAGCCCCAAGTCCCGATGGTGAGCACAGCCTCACCGGGCTGCCCAAGGTTGTAAAGAACAAAGCCCAAGGCAGAACAGGAGCAGTTCGCTATTAGGCTTAAGACCAGGCTGTATTATAAGCGCATTAGTATTGAATGATTAGAGAGTAAAATCCAGAATAGGCTGCTCAGTACTTTGCTGCTCAGCTCAACCTATGGGCATATGCAGATGCTAGTAAGTTCATATGCTGAAATGCAGCAGCCATTTTAGTTTCACAATAACCAAAGGCAATATCTCTGTATTGTCGGGTACAGAACCCAGATGATGAAGCACACAAACGACCTGGATGTGTGGATTTGGCTAGGCTCGATGACTGGTGGGCTCGCAATGCCTGGTCCATGATTGGCCAAACCCTCTAAAATTCCTTGATCACGGGGGATTGAAGTGTCCGAGAGAACGAGTAGTTGTTGAGAGTCGGACTCGAAAGCTTTTAAGCCCGTAGTTTCCTGCTGTTCGCACTGTTGAAACGGCATGAGTGGAGCTGTATATAAAGCTGCGTGTGCTCCAAGGGCAGTCGAATAACTCAGCACCTTCAAACCACAGCTCAACAAAATACACATCGTTATCATATAATTTACAGCTCAATCTATTCAGCATGTCTACTCATACCACTTACCCTTTCGAACCTTCAAAGAACATTCCCTCCCTCGCAGGCAAGGTCATTCTCATCACGGGCGCAAACACCGGCCTTGGCAAGGCCACTGCCATTGAACTCGCCAAGCACTCTCCCACTCATGTATACTTGACATCTCGCGACGCAGCCAAGGGAAAGGCTGCCTTGGAAGAGGTTCAAGGTACAGCAAGCGAGGGCACCAAGGTTTCGCTTTTGGACCTGGACCTGTCAAGCTTCGAAAGCGTCAAAGCTGCGGCTGCTGAGTTCCTCCAACGCGAGGAGAGACTCGATGTTCTCTTACTGAATGCTGGTGTCATGGGTGTTCCGCCAGCTCTCACAAGAGATGGCTACGAAATGCACATCGGAATCAATCACCTTGGACACGCTCTCCTCCTCAAGCTTCTCAGGCCAGTCCTCGAGAAGACCCCCGACGCCCGGGCCGTGCACCTCAGCTCTGCTGGATTCCGCTACGTAGGACCCGCGGGAATCGAGTTCGACACACTCAAGTCTGCCACCAGCGCCACGCCCCTACCTAAGAGATATGGGCAGAGCAAACTAGCCTGTCTCCTCTATGCGAGAGAAGCCGCCAAGCGATACAATTTCAAGAACATCGCCATCAACCCAGGAGAAGTGCAAACCGAGCTCTTTTCGAGGGAGGCGGGCGATGAAATGATGAAGCATCTCCAGACGAACGTAGTACCCGCCGTGGCAATCCCGATTTCTGAAGGTGTCAAGAATCATCTTTGGGCAACTACATCGCCGGATATCGAGAACGGAGAGTTTTATGAACCTGTTGGGAAGACTGGGGGTTTGGAGGGACATGGCTTGGATGACGAGATGGCTAAGAAGCTGTGGGACTGGACTGAGGAACAGTTGAAGGACCAGGCTCAGTAAACTTGGAAGTGATTCCAAGTGTACGCGTGGTTTGTTCATTCAAAGCCAAGTCCATGTCCGTTTGAAACCGGGAGTTAACTAGTGACTGGGGTGTTATTAACATATCAGATAGTAACAATGCTTTGATAAGCCAAACAATCGTGTCATTCAGAAACGCAGAAGCTTGGTCTTTCGCTGCCGTGACGAGGCAGGTGCACTTCCAATCACAGGCGTGTAGGGCTCTGACCAAATTTCGTTAACAATTGAGCAACATATCAGATCTTGCTTACCGCGCTACATGCCGCACAAAATCACCCATATCAGCAGTCAGTCCAGGCTTCCACTGGGTATATAAGCCCTACCCACCTGCTCAATTGCCGATTCCCGCTCACTCCATCCTCACATTCTGTAGACTCGATCCAACCTACTAGCGACTTATTTAACAAAATGGCTACTTCACGGGAGCCAGCTCGACCTCGCCCTCCTCACCCCTGCCCAAAGCCCGACCCTCCTCCTCCTGGGGCCCCCAAG